>PVKP010045219.1:0-16270 GCA_004027715.1 Plecturocebus donacophilus | reverse complement strand
CATGGAACATGAGGAATGAAGAAAACATGGAACATGAGGAATAAAGAAAACAATGGAGCCGGGCACGAGGGCTCACGCCTGGAATCCCAGCACTTTGGGAAGCCAAGGCGGGCGGATCACTTGAGGCCAGGAGTTTGAGACCAGCCTGGCCACCATGGTGAAACCCCATCTCTACTGAAAATACAAAACTTAGCCAGCCATGGTGGCAGGCACCTGCAATCCCAGCTACTCGGGAGGTTGAGGCGAGAGAATCACTTGAACCCGGGAGGCAGAGGTCACAGTGAGCCGAGATCCTGCCACCGCGCTCGAGCCTGGGAAACAGAGTGAAACCCCGTCTCAAACACACAAACAAAAACAAAAACAGAATGCTAAAAGTAAAACCCACAGGAAGGCAGGAGGAAAAGGTGACGGTGGGGCTGGTGGAGGGTGGGGGGAAGAAACAGCAAGCCAGGCAAAGAGGAATGCAGAGGCAGGCCTGGGGCGAGAGGACCGCAGCAGAGCTGGGGCCTGCGGGACAGTAGTGATGCTGTTGCAGAAACTGTAAGGCAGAACTCACCAGAGCAGCCAGGTCCGGCTCCCTGGGAGCCTTGAACGAGAGGCATCAGAGTCTGGGCTTATTTTCTAGACTCTGGGTCTGAAGACAAAACTCAACTTGTGAATTCCCAGTGAGAATTTTGTTTTTCAGATAATCAGTAGTCCCCAGCTACTCTCCTGCTATTTCATCTGCCCAGAGTCAGCCACTTTGAAACCTTCCAGCTGAGCCTTTGGCATTTACCTCCATACTTGTAAATGACATGCGTGCATTGATAATGACGCTTTAGATTTTAGGCTTATCTGCTGATGTCTCCCAGGAAAGATGAGGATCCGGCTCTTATCCTGCCCTACTTTCCCACACATGTGCACATCTCCTACACACGTTTTTCCTCTGCTTTCCCGCAGCAACAATCAACACAGAAGACTTCCGTGACCAGATGTGTGCAGATCTCTCCCCACCAACAAGCAAGCAATCAGTTCTGCAGCGGACACCAGCTGGGCGTCCTCTAGTTCATCTCACTTCCGAGGCCATCTGCCTGGAGACGGCATCAGATCATGGTTTGAGGGCTCAGTCCCACAAGACTGCTCCCTCCCCACTTCCAATGCCCATCGCAACCCCCAGGGGTTGTATTACCTGTGCTACTGACTAACTGGCTATAAATTTGGGTTGCCATGACTCACTCTTCAAGTTCAATTAAGTTGCTAGAGCGGCTCACAGAGGCCAGAAACGCTTATGTTTACCAGTTTATTGTAAAGGATGTCACAAAGGATACAGATAAAGACATGCACAGGGTGAGGTATGGCGGAAGGGGTGTGCCCTTCCTGGGCACACCACCCCCCCAGAACCTCCACATCCTCCACTATCCAGAAGCTCCCCAAACTCTGTTCTCTTGGGCTTTCTAGAAGACAACATTGGATAGGCATGATTAACAATCATGCAGAAATGAGATTAAACAAAAATGGTTTGGCTAGGTACAGTGGCTCACACCTGTAATCCCAGCACTTTGGGGGTCCAAGGCAGGTGGATCACCTGAGGTGGGGAGTTTGAGACAAGCCTGGCCAATATGGTGAAACCCCATCTCTACTAAAACTACAAAAATAGCCGGGTATGGTGGCTCGCACCTGTAATCCCAGCTACTTGGGAGGCTGAGGCAGGAGAATGACTTGAACCTGAGAGGCAAAGGTCGCAGTGAGTGGAGATCATGCCACTGCTCTCCAGCCTAGGTAACAAGAGCGAAACTTCATCTCAAAAAAAAAAAAAAAAATCAGTTTCTCATTTATAATAAAATAACATTTTTTTAAAAATGTTGACATTTTCAAGAAGTTAAAAGAAAATCTTCCCATGAATGAGTCTATAGAAAAAAATAAAGAAGAAGCTTTTTAAACCCTGAAAAGCAGTAGGCTCTAATTGTGTGAATCACAAGTGTTAATAATCCATTTTCTGATTGATCTAGAATATCCCGTTCATATTCAAAATTAAGTCATCAACTGTATTTTCTATTCCCAAACTCAGTTTCTACTCAGCTTCAATTCAA
This sequence comes from Plecturocebus donacophilus, assembly GCA_004027715.1. Classification (NCBI taxonomy): domain Eukaryota; kingdom Metazoa; phylum Chordata; class Mammalia; order Primates; family Pitheciidae; genus Plecturocebus; species Plecturocebus donacophilus. Next base: position 14,201 of record PVKP010045219.1, on the reverse strand, counting down.
TGCATAAATCTGTCTTTTTATAAACTCTTGAAATACAACTGAAACAATTTTCATCATTGCTTTTTTCATAAAATAATTAATCATCTAAAAGTGGTTTTGATTGAAATGACAAAACCAGCCTCTGATACATAATTAGAAGGTCTAGTACATTTTGATTAGAAACTTACTTGACATTCATGCCATTTCAGATACTGAGAAATAAATTGATTTTAGTAAAATATGTTTTTACAAAATGCTTACACGTGGTTGTTTTAGAACATAGAGTACTTGAAGTTTCAATCTCTTGGCTTTGCAAATCCGTAATCCATAGTCCATCTTATGTGAAAAGCATGTATATATACTTTTAAAGACTTTGATTCAAGTTAATGATAACTTTATAGTTTTAAAATATCTAGTGAAGCATATTTCAGCTAAAAAGAAAACTAAGTTTTTATGGGAGAAAATTTCAAACATACAAAAGTAGAGAGAATATTGTAATGAATACTGTTTTTTATAATTACAGAATTTCTTTTACCAGAGTTTTTTTTGTCTCGTGTATTTGAATTACCATCTTCTTTCAGCCTGGATTCCTTTAGTATGTCTTATAATGTATGTCTGCTAGCAATAGATCATCTTACTTTTTGGTTATTTAGAAGTGTCTGGGCACATGCCACCATGCCCAGCTAATTTTTGTATTTTTAGTAGAGACAGGGTTTTGCGATGTTGACCAGGCTGGTCTCGAACTCCTTACCTCAGGTGATCTGTTTGCCTCAGCTTCCCAAAATGCTGGGATTGTAGGCGTGAGCCACCGTGCTCAACCTAGTAGATTTTCTTGGATAGATGTTTGTTCATTTGCTGTATCCCCTTAAGATCATTTCCAGAGACTTGAAGCGGTTGTCTTTCTATACTTTCTCTCCATTTCACTGGAAAGTGGGGCTGCAGAGTTCCTCATGCTGGAAGTCCTGATCTCTTGCAGTGGTTTTCTCTTTTTGAGACAGAGTCTCACTCTGTTGCCCAGGCTGGAGTGCAGTGTGCGATCTCGGCTCACTGCAATCTCTGCCTCCCGGGTTCAAGCGATTCTCCTGCCTCAGCCTCCTGAGTAGCTGGGATTACAGGTGCATGCCACCAGGCTCTGCTAATTTTTGTATTTTTAGTAGAGATAAGGTTTTGCCATGTTGGCCAAGCTGGTCTCAAACTCCTGACCTCAGGTTATCCTCCCGCCTCAGCCTCCCAAAGTGCTGGGATTACAAGCATGAGACACCGTACCTGGCCTGCTTGTTTCTTTCCTTTTCTTATTGATACATAATATAATAATATTTGTACATATTTATGGGGTACACATGACATTTTGTTACATGCATAAGATATGTTTCTCCATTTCTTTTTATGGTTGTATTTGAAATGCCTAAGGACATTTTTTTTTTAAGTTAATTAAACAAGTCAGGCCGGGTACAGTGGCTGAAGGCAAAAACAAAAATAAATTAGCCAGGTTAATGGTGAGTGCCTGTACTTCTGGCTACTTGGGAGGCTAAGGCAGGAGGATTGCTTGAGCCCAGAAGTTGAAGACTGCGGGAGCCATGATTGCACCACTGCACTATAGGCTGGACAACAGAGTGAGACTCTGACTCAAAAAAAAATAGGAAAGAAAAAAGTAACACAGGTCTCCAGGGATGGCCTTTAAAAATAGCTGGATAGGTGTGCAGCTGATACTGATCTGAGCCTCAGATGGAGACCAGTTCAGGAGTCACAAACAGAAAGCTGGTTGTTGAAACCGTGAGAGCAAACAGTCGCATGCTGGAGGTACTCGGAGCTCAGATGCAGCAGGATTAGAACTGGAAAATGTGGGCTTCCTTTGAAAGGATGATGGTTGCTAGTGGCTTCGGTGGGTACAATTTCAATGGCATGATAGTAAGTAAGTCAGGTGCTAATGGAAGTGGAAAGAGAATAGACTTCTCTCTACCAAGAACTTGGATGAAAGAAAAAGAGAGTAGCTGTGAAGGGGGCCAGCTCAACGGGGTTTTTCTTTGTTTTGCGTTTAGGATCGGCTATTTGGGGCATGCTCATAGACTGTGATAAGGACCTTGCACAGGGGACAGGGAGGGCTGCTGAAGAGTGGGAGGCCACAGTGAAGAGGCTGGCTCTCCCTGGGAGGAGGAGAGTTGTGGGGATCGCTCCAGCGTAGAGCCCCCTGACCGCGTCTCCCCCATAATGTGAGCTTGAGCCCGACACATTTCCCCCTCCTGGAGGCAGTCGAGCTATGGGAAAGCAGAAACTAAAGGATGATTCTGTAGAAGTTGTTTCAGACTCTCTGATGCTAACATAATGGCCCGGTGATGGCTGTGTGGTCTTACTAGACATTGTGTTTTTCCTTGGTTCCTGTTCTGGGCTAGTTTTATGACTCTGTTTACCAAACACTGCTTAAGCCCTGTGACCATTCATACGACCTTGGAGATTGTTGCCTTTAAGATCTATGATCTTGCCTGACCTCTAAAGAATGTTACCTTTCTAAATGTAAATCCCTATACAATAGATAAAGAAAAATCACCTGCTCACTTTTATGGCCCCTCAGTGTGTACCTTTTCTGTTATTAGTTTCTCATCTCCTCCTCCAGATTTGCAGTGTTGCGACTTTCTGTTCCCCTTTGTTGTACAGAATTAACAATGTGAGTTGACGTCAGCTACTGAAAGCTGAAGGTATATACTGGGACCCTATGCACAAATAAAATGGCTGTTTAGGCATCGCCTATTCAGTCCTCCAGACCCTGTCTTTCTGTCTTTCTTCTCTTCCACGCACTCTCTCTTCCAGGGATAGGGACCCTCTTGCTGGCCAAGAGTCCCCGGCAGACGTGCCAGCCGCGACAGAGAGTCTGGAGCAGTAAGGTGATGGCACATGGGCATGATCGTGGTGTGAGCAGAGGGACTCACTGCCCTTTTGTTCCAGGCTCTCTTCAAGAATGTTGACTGCCTTGGAAGATGAAGTGCCTCCCTCTGGAGCAGAGGGCAGATTTCCTCACCATCCAACATAATGAAGATAATGTCTCCTTCTTGGACAAGGGCAAGTTTCCTTGCAGCCCATTATAAAAGATTCTGGTTCCCTTATCTCCGGGTTTCTCAGCTATGCTGCAAACCCACTGTGTGTGCCTCTCTCGCTCTCATGGGACTTGAGGAGTAAACAGAAGTGACACAAACAAGACTGCTCAGCAGAGCCAGGCTCACTTGCTACCCTGCAGATGGGCACTACTTGGAATTTATGTCAAGACTTTCATTTCAAATGGCAGTACTCCCCTCACATCCAAGTCTTCTATCCATCCACCTGGAGCAGTGAGTAGAGCAGATTTTGCTCTACTTGCAAGCTAAATAATGAGCCTGCCATAGTTCTGTGGATGCTGGTAGAAGACACAAGACTAATGGATCAGAGACGAAGGACTTTATTACTCATGGCACATTGGGATGAAGGAAAGAACTGGCCCAATGTGACTCGGGCTGTGGCCCTTTGTCGCCAGAACCCCCTCCCAGCCTAAACCTCGCGCTGCAGGGACCCCGCGGCCTTTGCCTGGGTCCAAAGGGGCCCTCCCCCCTGCCCACGGGTGACCCGCCCCAGTCTCAAGCATGGTGGACGACCTGTTACCAGGCCTTGCAGCAGGAGGTGAGTGGGGGGCGGGGGGTGAAGGACCATCACCGCCAGAGTTCAGCCTCCTTCAGATCAGAATCAGATTCTCAGAGAGCGTGAACCCTGTTGTGGACTGCGCGTGCCAGGGATCTAGGTTTCGGGCTCCTTATGAGAATCTAACTTATGCCCGATGATCTGAGTGGAACAGTTTAATCCCCAACTCCCCTTACCTCCACCCCTGTCCGTGGAAAAACTGTGTTTCAGGAAACCAGTCCCTTCGTGCCAACAAGTTTGGGAACCCGCTGTGCTGGACCTTTCAGGTGGTCTCTCTGACTGGCCTCGTTTTGTAAAAGGAACTCAGTGCAGGCCTGGCGCGGTGGCTCACGCCTGTAATCCCAGCACTTTGCGAGAACGAGGCCGATGGATCACGAGGGAGTTCAGCCTGGCCAAGATGGTGAAACCCGGTCTCTACTAAAAATTACAAAAAAAAAAAAAAAAAGCCGGGAGCAGTGGCAGGCGCCTGTAATCCCAGCTACTAGAGAGGCTGAGGCAGGAGAATCCAGGAGGTGGAGGTTGCAGTGAGCCACGATTGAGCCACTGCCCTCCAACCTGGGCGACAGAGCGAGACGCCCTCTCAAAAACAAAACTTCAAGGCGACTGAGGGCCGTGGCCACCCTGGATGGTCACCAAATAATCGCTGACAGCCTCAGCTCCCCCACGCATCCCACCAAGGCAGGCTCCCGACCTCACCCCTTTTTGCCCCCTCTACCATCAGCCCAGAGACTGAGCTGTCGGGGTTTGCTCCTCCATCCTGCGCACCCTCCCCAGCTATCCTGCTGTCCGCAGACTGGCAGTGCTGAGGGTCCTTTGGAGGGAGCCGGGCAGATCTCCTCCCGGCCGCTGCCCACCAGCCACGGGGTCTGGAAGCCGAGGGCGGGGCCCCAGCGCGCAGAGCGCAGCCAGCGCGGCAGGTGGAGCCAGGCGCCTCCCTGCGCCTAGCCAGGACCGAGCGAGGAAAGCGCCCTACCCAACCCGAGACTGGCGGCCTCCCGGGGCTGGGCGCTGGAGAGAGCTCAGTGCCAGGAGTGGCCGTTGCCGGAGTCCCCCGGGCAGGGGGCAGGGCCAGAGGACCTTGCGCTCCGGGCGCTGGGTGACACTCCAGCCCCGCGGGACCCGCCGCCCAGCCCCCGAGGGTGCAGCGGCGTCTGGCCACCCGGCTGGGGCCGAGAGGGAGCTGCTGGGCGGGGAGGCGCCGCGGGCACCGGGCGGGCAGGGCGGGGCAGGGCAGGACGGCCGCCTCCGCAAGTCCCACCCGGCCCACCAGGTCCTCTGCGCTCTGCCCGGGACGGCTGCGGACGGGGAGCTCGCGGGCCGGGGCTGTATGGGGCTCCCGCGCGGGCCGTTCTTCTGGCTGCTGCTCCTGCTCGCGGCTGCCTGCGCGGGGCTCCTCTTTGCCCTGTACTTCTCGGCGGTGCAGCGGTACCCGGGGCCCGCGGCCGGAGCAAGGTAGGGGCTGCCGCGCGCAGAGCCGGAAGGCGCAGGGGCGGCCAGGGCGCGGGGAGGGCGCCTAGCCCAGAGCTCCCCGGCCGCCCCAGCCCGGCCTCCGCGTCGACCCCTCTGGGGCGGCTCGCAGCGAGGACTCGGGCCGTGGCCCTTTGTTGCCAGAACCCCCTCCCAGCCTAAACCTCGCGCTGTGGGGATCCCGCGGCCTTTGCCTGGATCTAAGGGGGCCCTCGCCCCCTGCGCACTGGCGACCGACCCGGGTCGCCCTTGTTGGTGAAGTACCCCCCGCCCCAGGCCTGATTAGTACACTTTCTATTGTCGAAATCTGGGTGGGTCCGCGAAGCAGAGAAAAACTCCCCTTTTCCCCCGAGCGCTCCCTCGGTAACGTCTGATTCTGCTTTTGGGGCAGGGACCCGTGTCCGGTTTCCAACTTCGCGCTGACCCTCGGCCGGGCCGCGGCCAGTCGCCTTCCTCGCCCGCTGCGGTCTCTGCCCTCCCCGCGCCGGCTCCCTTCTCCCGGACTCTGCTCGCCAAGTCTCGATAAGCCGCGGACAGGAGCGATCCGCGAAGGGGCGGACGAGGGGGCGATCAGGGGCGACTCCCGGGTCCATCCGCGCTCTTCTCCCGGCGCCGCCTCCTGCGCTCCACGCCCTCCTGCTCCCTGGGCACTTTCCTCTCCTGGGTGCCTCACGAGGAGAACGTGGGAGCCGGCCTCTAGAAGGTGGTGGTTCCAGGGACTGAAGAGGCAGCAAAACGATTGCGCTTAACTTGAGAAAGGCAGACCGAGCCAGGCGGGCTCTGGGTTTGGGAGGCGGGAAGGGCCCCGCAGCCTCGGGGAGAGGCCTCCAGCCCCAGCCCCAGCCTTTCCCTTCCTGGCGCTTTCCCATCTGCACGCCCCCCACCAACCTTGCTGGGGGCCTAACGGGATGAAAGCAAAATAAGTATCTGGTCTTCACAGACGAAGTCAAAGGACACATCAAAAGTTGCAGAAGAATGTGAAACAGCTTGCCGGTGATCAGGAGTCCGGCGCTCTTAGAGCAAAGGGTGCTCTGGCGGGACACCTGGAATTCCTACATCTCCTTGTAGTCAGGATTGCGTAATGAGGGCTACGAAACCTGACGCGGGTTAAAGGCATTAAGAAGGGGGATCCTTGCCTCCCACCCCCCCACCCCCACGGTGACTTAAGCCTGTAGTCCCGGCGCTCTGGGAGGCAGAGGTGGGAGGACTGTTGAGGCTGTAAGCTGTGATTGCACTACTGCATTCCAGCCTGGGCGACCCACTGAGACCCTGTCTTATAAGAAAAGGAATCCTTGTCATTTTTATGTAAAATTGTTTAAAACACAAAGTATCTGAATGCAAAGAAGTAATACGTGTTTGATGTGAGCCTGGGCAACATGGGGAAACCCCATCTCTACCAAAAATACAAAAATCATCCTGGCATGGTGGTGCAGGCATGTGGTTGCATCCTCAGGTTGCTGATGCAGGAGGATCCCTTGAGCCCGGGAGGTTGAGGCTGCAGTGAGCTGTGACTGTGCCACTGCACTCCACCCTGGGCAATACAGTGAGGTCCTATCTCAAAAAATAATAATAAAAATTCGAGGTGATGGATATACTAATTAGCTGGTTTATTACACATTTGCATACACGTATTGAACTATCACACTGTATGCTGTACATATGTGCAAGTATGTGCCAATTAAAAATAATTGTACAAAGAGGAAGAGACCTGGTCAGCAGCTCAGCCCCCTCCGCATGTGACTTCCTGCCCCACCAACACCAAAGCCCTCTGGCTGCTCTGGACCACTGCCTATGGGGGAGCCCAGCTCCACAAAGAGCAGAGGGGAAAAAAAAACAAAACTTCACCAAATGTGGCTCCTCAACCTTGGACTTAGCCCCCGTAACTGTAAGAAATAAATTACTTTTCTTATAAGAATAATTTTGGGGACAGTCTCACTCTGTTGCGCAGGCTGGAATACAGTGGCTCTACCTTGGCTTACTGTAACATCCACCTCTGAGCTCAAGGGATTCTCCCACCTCAGCCTCCCTAGTAATACATTTTTTAAAAAACACAAATTAGGCCGAGTGCGGTGGCTCACACCTGTAATCCCAGCACTTTGGGAGGCCAAGGAGGGCAGATTATGAGGTCAGAAGATCGAGACCAGCCTAGCCAATATGGTGAAACCCTGTCTCTACTAAAAATACAAAAAATTAGCTGGACATGGTGGTGCGTACCTGCAGTCCCAAGTACTTGGGAGGCTGAGGCAGAAGAATCGCTTGAACCAGGGAGGCAGAGGTTGCAGTGAGCTGAAATTGCACCACTGCACTCCATCCTAGGCGACAGAGACTCCATCTCAAAACACACACACACACGCACAAATTAATTATTTTGGCTGGGCGCAGTGGCTCACACCTGTAATCCCAGCACTTTGGGAGGCCAAGCCAGGTGGATCACCTGAGGTCAGGAGTTTAAGACCAGCCTAACATGGTGAAACCCCGCTTCTACTACAAATACAAAATTAGCTGGGCATGGTGGCATATGCCTGTAATCCTAGCTACTTGGGAGGCTGAGGCAGGAGAACTGCTTGAACCTGGGAGGCAAAGATTGCGGTGAGCTGAGATGGTGCCATTCCACTCCAGCCTGGGCAATAAGAGCAAAACGGTCTCAAAAAAAAATTATTTCAAGATATCTAATACAACTTTAAGTATGAAGTTTACTATACTTCTATTATACTGCAACTTTTTTTTTTAAAAAAAGATCTTTCCTCTTTTCAAAAAGTAGTATGACTCAAGCACCTAGCCCTTTCCTGCTGTTTCTCTGTATTTGCACTGTAGCATAAACCCCAGTGCGGGGCAGGTCAGGACTCAGCCTTACTGTGGGAGGTGGATATTTAGTCTGGGGGAAAGAGTGGGAGGTAGATGGCATTCTGGGCAGAGCCAGCAGGCCGCATGAGCTTCTCCAGCTAGGGACTGAAATGGACATGCCTGGCTACAAGGGAGAGTCCAGGAAGATCGGCAGCTGGGAAGATCTACAGAGCCCAAGGAGGGGCTCTTTGTGCAGATTAGAGTGGAATCCAGTCTGGGAATTTCCTTACTGCAGAATCTGGCTCAATGAGTCCCAGACATGAGGATTTCTATTAAACGTTGTTGTTGTTTAACAGAAGAGAGAGTGAGAATCAACATAGGGTTGTCAGTTACTGTCAACGTTATGTTTTTAAAAAGAGAACATTTTAGGGCTATTAAGAATATGGGCTGGGCACGGTGGCTCACACCTGTAATCCTAGCACTTTGGGAGGCCGAGGTGGGTGGATCACCTGAGATCAGGGGTTCAAGACCAGCCTGGCCATCATGGTGAAACACCATATTGTAAAAAAAAAAAAACGAATATGAAGGCAGGGCACGGTGGCTTGTGCCTGTAGCACCATGGGAGGCTGAAGCAGGCAGATTGCTTGAGCCCAGGAGTTTGAGACCAGCCTGGGCAACATGGGAAATTCCTGCTTCTACTAAAAATACAAAAACAAAACAAAACAAAACAAAAAGCCAGGCATGGTGGTGCGTGCCTGTAGCCCTAGCTACTTGGGGGGCTGAGATGGGAGGATCACTTGAGCCCAGGAGGTTGAGGCTGCAGTGAGCTGAGATCCTACCACTGCACTCCAGCCTGAGTGACAAAGTGAGACTCTATCTCAAAAAAAAAAAGAATATGATCTAAGTTGTGAGTAAAATTAGCTTTTAGAAAAACGCAGCACATGGTCTGTACATCTGAGGCTGGTAAAACGTCCCAGAAGGGCATGTGCAGGCTGGCCCCTTCCTACCCCTCCCAGCTGCCCCCAGGCACGTGGATTCCTGAGAGGGAGAATCTGGAAGGCTCAATGGTAGCGGGGCAGGGAGAAGTTGCTGGGCACCAGGGATGCTCTGGAATCGCACCAGGCCTCCCTGAGGGTGGGGAGTTCAGGGCAGCAAAACTGTACTTTTTGGGGGTCCCCATCCCCTCCCTTGCAGCTCTACCCCTCCCGTCTCAACTCTGCCCTGTTCTGCAGCTCCTCTGCCAGGCTCTCAAGCCTGGCTGCACAGCAGAATCACCTGGTTGGGATGGGAAGGTAGGGATTGGACTCACCAGTGCTCACTCCGCACCCCAGAGCAATCAGATCAGAAACTCAGGAGCGGGGGCTGAGCAATGGGGTTTTCTAAACCACCCTGGGGGTTCTCATAGGCAACCTAAGCTGAGCACCACCGTCCTAGCTTCTTCTCAGAGGGGGTCATATTGTGCTCGTGAGCAGGAACTATGGGATTACGTGGACTGACAGGTGGACAGTCCGAGGGAGAAGGGGATGGGTGGGGGGAAGGAATCAACCCTGCTCTCTCTAGGCCGTCCCTCCAGGATCTTGTAGGAAACCCAGAAACCACAGAAAGGCAGATCCTGGGTTCCCTTGTGGCTTGGCTGCTGCAGCACCTGGAAGCAAGTAACAAGAGGCCTTTGTTTCTCTCGCAAACTGCCAACCCAGAGCCCTCCACCTGCTCCCTGTGGCTGCTGGAGTGAAGGGAGGGGTCTGAGAGAAGCCTGGCCACCCTTTTGAAAGGGTAAGGACCGCTGTTCCTTCTTTCATGTTTTCCTTCTGCCCCGATTCAGGGCCCACCTAGTGCCTGGGTATTGGGAACTGGGAGGGGACAGTAACACTGTCCCCTTACTGCCCTCTAGAAGAGACACAGTAATAGAGGCTGACACAGCAAGATCCTTTCTCTTCCTCCTTTAGGTAACAAGAGCTAACATTTAGAGGACACTTTTTATATGTGCCAACATACACTCTCTGTTTGAACCCTCCTCACAATTGAAGGAGCTCGGTATGATTATCACGATCGTACAGACGCAGAGACTGAGGTTCTGAGAAGTTCAGCAACTGCCCAAGTTCACACAGCAGCCAAGTGGTGGAGTCAGGTTGCAAACCCAGGGAGTAAGGCTTCAGAGTTGTCTGCATCTGTTTTGTGCTGCTATCACAGAACACCTGAGTTGGATCATTTACAAAAAAACAGAGATTTATCTCTTATGGTTCTGGAGGCTGGGAAGTCCCAGGTCATGGGGTCTGTGTCTGGAGAGGGCCTTCTTGCTGCATCCTCATAGTGGAAGGCAGAAAGGCCCGAGGACACATATGCTCCACTACACCTGGCTAATTTTTTTATTTTTGTAGACATGAGGTCTTGCTGTGTTGCCCAAGTTGGTCTCCAACCCCTGGTCCCAAGCAATCCTCCCACCTCAGCCTCCCAAAGTACTGGGATTACAGGTGTGAGCCACCACATCGGGCACAGATGGATTTGTCAGTCCCTAGAGCTAAGGGAGCCTGTCAGTCCAATAGCTTCCAAGGGGTAGGTCTGTGTCGCTGATCCCTGCTTTTTTTCTGCTTTTTCCCCTAGGGACACCACACCATTTCAAACATTCTTTCAACCCAAGGCATCAAATTCTTGGACAAGAAAGGTACAGTGGTCGGCTATCCTGTGGCAGTTTTGAGCACCCTCAAATGAGTGGGGAGGAGGGAAGAAGCATGAACAGGAACATTCTCATGAGATTGCTGGGCAGGAGCTCTTGGGAATGCCCCAAGTACAGAGCTGAGCTTCGTCTCTTCAGGGCCTCTCAGACCTGACCAACAGGTTTTCCTGTGCCCCAACAGCAGGGAAGGATGAATAAATACATACTCCTGGGGTAGAGACAGCTGAACAGTTTTTGGGAGTCTTTAGATTGTATCTTAAATAGTCCTATGAATTTTATTTTATTATTTTTATTTATTTATTTTTATCTGGAGTGTCACTCTTGTTGCCCAGGCTGGAGTGCAGTGGCACGATCTCAGCTATTGCAATCTCCGCCTCCTGGGTTCAAGTGATTCTCCTGCCTCAGCCTCCCGAGTAGCTGGGATTACAGGCATGCGCCACCACGCCAGGCTAATTTTTTGTATTTTTAGTAGAGACGGGGTTTCTCCATGTTGGTCAGGTTGGTCTCGACCTCCTGACCTCAAGTGATCTGCCCGCCTTGGCCTCTCAAAGTGCTGGGATTACAGATGTGAGCTACCATGCCTGGCCAGTCCTGTGAATTTTATACTCTACTCTTCAAAATACCCACTTCCTATAAAAGTCACATTTAAACTGCTCACCCCGGAGCAAACTCCAAGCTCTAGAAAGATGCCCTTGCTTGTCCAGAAGGTTTGAGAACCTTCAGGTTCCTGCCTCATAACCGTAAGTAGCAGACAGCGTTGCCAGCGTTGATTTCGGGATTTTACCTGCGTTCTCTCACTGAAGCCTCACAGCCACCCTAGAATGTGGCCCTTGCAAATGAGTAAAATCAGGCCCCAAGAAGTTAAGTACCTCGCTTAGGTAGTAAGAGGCAGTACTGGGTTTGAGCCTCTTGTCTAGAGCCTGGCTCAGAACCAATGCACAATACAGCTTCCTTCACTCCACCCCCAACCCCCATCCGCTCCCCGGCTCCATGTGCTGCTGTTAAGTGGGATGGTGACTGTGTTGTTCTGGATTAATACAGGCTTAAGAGGTGTTTTCCATGCCCAAGGGACTAATCTGGACACGCTGACAGGGGCCTAGCGGAGACAAAGTTTACTGCATGCAAGAGCTTAGTGACAGCCAAGCTGTTCAGAGACACAGCAAGTAGCCCTGGGCAGGTGATGGGGGCCCTGTCTTCAGAACAGAGGCCGATGGGGCGCGGTGGCTCTCACCTGTAATCCCAGGACTTTGGGAGGCCAAGGCGGGTGGATCACGAGGTCAGGAATTCAAGACTAGCCTGACTAACACGGTGAAACCCCGTCTCTACTAAAAATACAAAAATTAGTGGGGTGCGGTGGCACGAGCCTGTAATCCCAGCTACTCAGGAGGCTGAGGCAGGAGAATCGTTTGAACCCGGGAGGCGGAGGTTGCAGTGAGCCGAGATTGCACCATTGTAGTCCAGCCTGGTGACAGACAGAAACTGAGATGCGGTCTCAAAAAAAAAAGAACAGAGGTCACTGGACACTTGGCTGGCAGGGGGAAGACAGGCCTTAAGCACCTTATGAGTGCTTGGACCAGGTCATCTTGAAGCTTCCTAAAGTCTTTTCCACCTTGACCCTTGAGCTGTTTGATGCTAACTGACATATGTCCCCACCTGGTCTAAAACAAAGGATGGCTTTTGGACACATAGAAGAAGGCAAAAACTGCTAGGTGCAGCTTTTATCCCATGGATGTGGTGGCAAAGTTTCTTTCTTAGCTCTGACCACCGGGAAGCTCAGAGCCAGATGTATGGCCCATGTCTTCCACTTCGTGACACGTTTTTTCCTGCACTTACTTCATGTTGCCTTATTTTCCTTTCTTTACTTCTCCTTCCCTCATTTCCTCATTTTATTCTATTATATGTTTTTGCCTTCTTAACTGTATTTTTTTTTTTTTTTTTGAGACAGAGTCTAGCTCCGTCACGCAGGCTGGAGTGCAGTTGCAGGGTCTCATCTCACTGCAACCTCTGCCTCCCAGGTTCAAGTGATTCTCCTGCCTCAGGCTCCCTACTAGCTGGGACTACAGGTGTGCACCACCACACTTGGCTAATTTTTGTATTTTTAGTAGAGACAGAGTTTCACCATGTTGGCCAGGCTGGTCTCAAACTCCTGACCTCAGGTGATCTACCCGCCTCAGCTTCCCAAAGTGCTGGGGTTACAGGCATGATCCATCACACCCTGCCGTGCATTTTCTTTTGTGTGATTTTGTCAGTGAAAACTCTAGGGTAACACAGAAACCACACCCAACTCAGCAGAGCCATGTAGGAATACACAAAAAGTACACACAGGCACACGTGAGATCTCCATCAGCTTCACCAAGCATGTTATGGGTTCACCCGCCCTAGAGCCTGGCGGCACAGTTCCCTCTGGTTCCAGACAACCTTCTTCCCAACGTTTTACAATATCACACAAACTGCCCCCTTCCAACACACACTTCCACACCCACTTCTACATTAATCTCAAGCATTCCTTAACCATGGGACATCTGTAAAACGATGCTTCTGTCTTTCTTTGACATTTATCTTTAGCTCTATGCATTCCTGACAGTTTTTCAGTGTTATGTCACTCATCCCATTTTCTCATAAGCCCATGGTGTTTCGTTTTTTTGTTTTTATTTTGTTTTGTTTTGTTTTGAGATGGGGTCTCACTCTGTCACCCAGGCTGGAGTGCAGTGGCATGATCATAGCTCACTGCAGCCTCAATCTCCTAGGCTCAAGCGATCCTTCCACCTTAGCTTCCCAAGTAGCTGGGACTACAGGCCTGGGCCACCATGCCTGGCTAATTAAAAAAATTTTTTTTGGCCAGGCGCAGTGGCTCACGCCTGTAATCCCAGCACTTTGGGAGGCCAAGGGGGGCAGATCACGAGGTCAGGAGATTGAGACCAGCCTGGCCAACACAGTGAAATTAAAAATACAAAATTAGTCCGGCGTGGTGGCACAGGCCCATAGACCCAGCTATCCAGGAGGCTGACGCAGGAGAATCGCTTGAACCCGGGAGGCGGAGGTTGCAGAGAGTCCAGATCACGCCACTGCACTCCAGCCTGGGAAACAGAGTGAGATGCCGCATCTCAAAAAAAAATTTTTTTTTTTTGTAGATATGGGGTTTTGCTATGTTGACCAGGCTAATCTTGAAACTCCTGGCCTCAAGTGATCCTCCCGCCTCAACCTCCCAAAGTGCTGGCATTACAGGGGTGCGCCCACATGCCCAGCTGACCCATGGTCATGATTGCATAGCTTTGCACAGCATGGTGATATTTAGCCACTCATAAGTTGCATTATAGCCAAAAATGACTGTACAGCTATGTCCTGCTTTGTCCTTTGATCAAATCAATGGCGTAACAAAGAGCCCCATTCAGGAGTAATAGAAGGGCCACCCAGGCCATGACTGTGTGCGACTCTGACCTTGTGAGGTTGTGCGCAGCCAAGGCTGGGCCTGTTTCCAGACCTCACCCTCCCTCAAGGCCCACGAGTATGGAGGTGCTATGTTCCTTCCCCATGGCTGCTGGAACAAAGGGACGCAGCCTGGGGGGCTTCGATCCACAGAAATGGAATCGTCACAGTTCTGGAGCCCAGAGGCCCAGAATCAAGGTGCTGGCAG
>PVKP010045218.1:0-16268 GCA_004027715.1 Plecturocebus donacophilus | reverse complement strand
GGTGAAGGACGCCCGATGGCAGAAGCAGGGTGTCCTCTGAGCCCTTTGCTTCTGAGCTCAGGGCGGAGCGACCACACAGGCAGCCGCTGTGGACCCAGCCTTCTGCACTGTGCTGCAGGATGCGGGGGCTCTGTTGCCTTCTCGGGTCCCAGGCAGACGTGCCTTGTGTGTCCATGTCTCAGTGGCTCCCACGGCCCACCCAGTGAACCGGGAAGTGTGAACTAGCACCTGCTCGGCCGGTGACTCATCCAAGTGTTGTTAGCTGCTAATTATAATTAAACCTTTGATGAGCCGTGTTTCTTACCTTCTTAATTAAGATAATGGTGACTAATGGAGTGGATGGCACTGAGCTCTGACAGGTCTCCCGGAACCTGTTACATGCCCAAACCCAGCTCCAGGGTGATCTGGATGGACGAGGCTGTCGCCGGCCGCCAATGGCTAGTTCTGGGTCACCCTCCACCCCCTGGGCCAGCCCAGCACCCCCGGGGAGGAGGGGAGGAGGGAGCCACTGCCGAGCCTGTCTGCTCAGCACAAACCCCAATCTGAAGCCAGGCATTGCTCCCAGATGGGAGCCAGTGGGAGGCAGGAGTGCTGGGGAGGGAAGGTGTGGGGAGAACCCTTCTCCCACCTCACCTGGTCCCCAGACGTCTACCAGTCCCGGCCAGTAGTGAAGGGCCGATGTCACCACGGCCCTGGCAGAGTCCATCTTATGAAGTACTCTATAGGGTACTGCTGCAGGGTCACGATGTCCCCTCCCGCCCTGCTGGGCCCCTGTCTTACAGAGAAGCAGCCAGGCCCAGAGGCTGACTTGCTCACCAAGGGCAAAGGGCAGTGAGTCGGCCGCAGGAACACAGCTCCCAGCCCCCAGGGCCGGCCACCACCCACGCCAGACACCCTGGACGTACAGAATGTACCCGTGCGCGGGGGGTGGAGGTCGGCCATTCTGAGATCCGTGACCATGGGATGACCAGCTCCACCCCCATGGAGGACTCGGTCTCCTTCCGTGTGGGATGAGGGGGTGGCAGGCTGGCCTCTGAGGCTGCTCTGTAAGGCCACAGATACCACTTCAAGTGTGGGGAGCTCCAGGCTGAACACACAGAGGTCTCACCCAGCCCATGACTGACCCTGGGCAGCTCAGTGTGAGCCGTGGTCTCAGGTCACGTGCATCTGCTCTGTGGCTGGGGTTTCTCATCACTACCCAGGGATGTGGCCTCTTGCAGGCTTGTGATCAGCCCGGGCTGGGCTGGGGGTCACAGTCCTGCGGGTCATAGGCACCCCGGGTTTTCTCCAGGGACCGGCAGCCGGGCCTCTGCCACCACTTCTCCACTGGTTGCTTGGGCTCAGGGGTGCAGGGCCCTCCCTTCAAGCCCTTAATGGATGGGGGTGGAGGCCTTGTGCCCACTCTTTCTTCTCAGGGAAGCCGAGCAGGGGTGGTGGCTCTGCGCATAGCTGGTGGGGGCCAGTGTGGCACCAGCTAGGACTCGCTACCTGATCCCAGAGTCCCCTGTGGACAGCCCCAGCCCTGGTGTCCACCCTGGGCAAGTCAGGAAGCGGGGTGGCCACGAAGTCCTCAGGAAGCAGAAGCAGGCCCCATGGTGTCTTCCTTGGTCCTGACCGTTCCCTAGGATCCCCTCTGCCCGACCTTCTCCACCTCTTCACATGGAGCTCCGTCAGCCTGTGGCCCTCATCCTGGGGCTCTGTCGGCCTGTGGCCCTCATCGTGGGTGCTTGTGCCCACCAATCCCATTGCAAACTGCACCCAAGGGCCTCCAGTCCAAGCCCCTTCTCTATCCTCAGCCTGGAGACTCCGAGGGGCCAGAGTCTTCCGCTGCCACTGGAGTGCTCCTGGCCATCCTCTCCTGGGAACCGTCCTTCCTCCTCAGCCCTCCTTCTCCCTCCCCAAGTTCTCTCCTTCATGGGGGTCAAGGAGGGAGGATTCATCCCCAGGAGTCTCCATGGCCGGGAAGATGTGGCCTCTTCTCTCCTGGGATCCTCATCAATGCCTCCCCCACACAAGCTGGGCTGATTTTCCTGCATGTCAATTCCATCTTCGCAGGGATGGCTGTGGAGTGGGGCTGGGGGGTGAGGAGGTGGCATCATCTGATTGGCCTGCCTGGTAGAGGTTGGAGGTCCAGAAATGTGATTGACAGAGGGACCCAGCAGTGTCCGAGGAGTGGGGAGGGCAGGTCCCCAGGGTAGGTGTCGGGGTCCCCATGGCTGTCCCACAGGAGCCCCCAGCCAGGACTCCCTGGGTCATGGCCAACCCCCCTCCACTGTCTCAGGAAGGCCCCTGCCCACCTGGCAGGTCGGATGGGCTACTTGGGGCTGTGCTAGAAACTCTTCCAAGAGTCGCTGGAGGCCAGATCTGGAAATGCTTCCAGAGGAAATCTTCAACCCCTGGCTGGCAGCCGGGGAGGGAGGGGTCCCTGGGCGGAGGAAACTGCGCAGCTGCAGAGGACCCGGCAGAAAAGGGAGCCCCTTCTCCCCGTTTGGCTGGGTCTTCTCCCAGGCCCGCCCCGTTTGGCTTGGTCTCAAAGCTTGGCTGGCTCAGACCAAATGGGAAACAGTGAATGCATTCAGCGTGACAGACGCGGACCCGCCCTGCTCAGAGGTCAGGGAGCCTGTTACTGAGCGGACCCTCTGGCGCCCAGGAAGACAGTGGGCAGGGGTTGCAGGTGGGTGGGGACTTGAGAAGGCACAGACAGAGGCAGGGGGAGGCCAGTGAGGTGCCCGGGGCAGGGGGTGGCAGGGGGTGGCCTCGCTGCTGGATGGTTCCTTCCGCAGACCTAACTGCTGGGCTGGGAATGCAGCCTGAGGCGGGTGGGGTCTGTGCCGAGGAGGCCGCGTGTGAAGCAGCCGGCCAGGGGACTTGCTTCCATTGCAGAGTGTGCCAAGGCGATGGGAGGCGGCACACGAGCTCCTGCCATGAGGACCAGAGGGAGAGACCCAGGAAGGAGGCAGCCGAATGGGAGACCCCATGGGCAGGGAGCCTGGGGTGGCCTCTGGGACCTGAGGGCTCTGGGACACAGCCAGCAAAGCCCACTGGTCCCCCGCCGCCCCCCCACCCACCCGAAGGGACTCAGACGTAGAGGAGTCTCCCCTGGTTGAGCAGCCTGAAGAGGCCACGTCCCGATGCCTGTTACGAAGCCCAGTGAGACCCTGGCGGAGGACATGGCCAGACCTGCCCAGCCTCATGGCCTCAGAGCCTAGGCTGCTGCGTGCTGCTTTAAGCCCCGGGGCTGTGGCTCCTTGTCACACAGCATAGAAGACTGTCACACATGGGCTTTGGCATCTGACAGGCTCTAGCTGGAGCCCGGCTCTGCCCCTGCCGGTGGCTATGGGCGGGCCTCAGCCTCTCTCCCCCCCACACTCACCTGGGGATAATGGCACCTCCCCCAGGGCTGGCGTTGAAGGTGAACTGGTAAACGCATGGAAATGCTCAGCTCAGAGCTTGTGGGGACAGGAGGAGGCGTCTTGTCACAGGTGTGCAGTTGAGGGAGGTGGGTCCACTTCCTCTCTTCCAAGCCTGGTCAGGCCCCGCAGAGGGTGGAGCAGGGCCCATGAGGGGTGAAGAAGTGACCCCAGCACCTGGGGTGCCTTTGGGACAACCCTTAGAGTGACAGACGCTGGCTGGCACAGCCCCTAGCTTTCTCCACTTGGCCAGCACAGACCTAGCGCCTCCCAGCTCACCCCACAGTCCACGTGCCTGGATCCCTGACTTGGGGCAGGAAAGGGAAAAATGAGCCTGGAAGTGGGAGAAACTGCAGACAGCCCGGGTCCAGATGAGCCCAGGGACTGACACACTTGGACCAAGCCCTGGGGCGGCGTCCCCAGCCCGTCTGCTCCCCAGGGCTGTCCCTGTGGGTTAGCAGCTGCTGCCTGTGGCTAGAGCTGGACGATGATAGCAGAATGTGAACTCTGCCCTCAGAGGGTCCCTTCTGCAGCGGGAACCCTGAGGCAGCTGCCCCTGAGGACAGGCAGGGCCCTGGCCATGGAGCCCAGCACACACAGCTCCCTGCTGGAGCTCCTGGCCAGCTGGCTGGCTGGGGCCCACCTTCAGGGAAGGAGCAGGCGGTGGATAGGGCTGGGAGGGAGGCAAGAGCCCTGTAGAGGCTCACGATTTTCCTAGGCCTGCACCAGGAAGCTAGGGCAGCCCTGGCTTGTTTCCAGTCTGTCACCAGACTGGGGCCACGCTATCCCCAGCCCAACCCCCTTCCCGACAGCACTGCTGAGGGGCTTTTCACTGAACCCCCTTCCCGGCAGCACTCCTGAGGGGTTCTCACTACCATGGAAGAGTATTTATAAGGTGGCTGGGCCTACCCGGTGGGCACTGAGCCCAGTTTCCCCCTCGGGGGACTGTCCAGCTTCTAAAATGCCCAAAGAGGCATGCTGAGGGCAGTGTGCCAAAAACCAGCATCTCCATCTTTCTGAAAAGACAGACAGAAGGGTCTGGAGAGACTGGGCTGGGGTCCAGCCCCGGAGCCTCAAGGAGGAACAATCCCAGCAGGTCCTGTCTCCCCAAGCACAGACAGACTCACCATGGCGCTGCCGCGGGGCCATTCAACCTTCCCCAGCAGAGCCGAATCCGCAGACAAGCCAGAGGGCCAGGGGGCTGGCAGACTGACCTCCCCCACAGGGTGTCGATCCCAGGCCCCAGAGGAGCTCCTGTGCCCTCCCTTCATCTGTCAGTTCGTCTTGGCTTCCAGAGGCTCCCCTGCCCGCTTCCCAAAACACTGGTGCTTCCCAGGTAGGACCACCGTCTCCATGCTCCAGGGCATGAGGATTCTCAGGAATCTCTACACACATCTCCCCCGCCCCCTTCCCAGGACCCCTCTCTCCGTGCTCCAGGGCAGCATGCATCCACAGGATTCCCACGCATACATCTGCCCTGCTCAGGGCTAAACAGTAAATGAAACCACATGGGGTGGTGTGAAGCTTCTACGAGCTTTTACACCAGAATGTAAACGCAGATGAACTCCAGCCCAGAAGGGCAGCAGGCACAGAGCTGAGCTTTGTCAGTGGCCAGCAGGATCAGGGGACGCCACAGTGAGGGTTTGGGGTGGGGCTGTATTAGTTCTCACACTGCTATCCAGAAATGTCTGAGACTGGGTAATTTACAAAGAAAAGAGGTTTGATGGGCTCGTGGTTCTGAAGGCTATGAGGGAAGCACAGCTGGGGAAGCCACAGGAAACTTACAATCACAGGGGAAGATGAAGGGGATGCAGGCAGGCTGGGGCAGGAGGAAGAGGGCGGAAGTGGGGGAGCATCACACACTCCAACAACCAGATCTCCTGATAACTCACTCTCTCCGTGACAGCACCAAGGGAGATGGTGTTAAACCCTGAGAATCGCCCTGTAATCCAATCACCTCCCACCAGGCCCAGCCTCCAACACTGGAGATTACCAGTTGACATGAGATTTTAGGGGGGGGACACAGATCCAAACCTTATCAGGGGGTGAGGGAGGAGAAGCCCCCAGGAGAAAGGTTATGGGGAAGCTAGAAATGCTTTTTCCTCAACAGCTGACTGTTGAAATGCAGCCCATTCACCAAGCCCAGCTTTGATGCTACCACTTCCAGGCAGCCCTCCAGGGTTCCTTCCTCAACTTCTCCTAAGTGTTGCTGCCCTTCATGCTGCCTCCATTACCTCTAGTCTTGTGTCTCAGGTAGTTATGCTTATGTGGCAGGCCAGGCTTGAGGGTGTGAGCAGGGCCCCCCCCATTATCTGATCCCTTTCCACAGGGTCCCTTTGGCTGCTGGCTGGAGCCTCTTTAGGAAGTGATAGTGAGAAGGTGGGATTCTGGACAAATCCTGAGGGCAGAGCTGGGAGATGAGGCTGCAAGAGACAGGAGTGGAGATATTTGGCTTAACTAGGGAGAGAGGCCTGGCCAGGCACTGGGAATAGAGATGAGGGAGGACCAGATTTTGGGGTGGGGGCCCTAGGAAAGTCAGGCTCAGAGTGTCAGTTCCCAAAGGCGAGGCCCTGAGACATGTATGTGTGGTCAGTGCCCACCTGTAGATGAGGGGACGGTGTCGCTGTGAGTGCCTGTGCCTGTCTTGGCCTGGAGGGCGGCCAAATGGGGGGCAAGTCCTCTGACCATGGTGTGGGAAGGAGCAGACTGTGCAGAGTCTAGGTTAGAGTCAGAAAAGTGTGTCTCCTCCACTCTTTCCTGTGTGTGTGTTTTGCACACTTGTGTTCGTGTGTGTTCATATGTGTGCATGTGTGTTCATGTGTGTGCACGTGTTTGTGTGTGCACACAGGTGTGTGTATGTGTGTTCATGTGTTTGTGCACACAGGTGTGTGTTCATGTGTGTGCACATGTTCATGTGTGCGTGTGTGCACAGGTGTATTTGTGTTTATTCATGTGTGCACACAGGTGTCAGCGTGTGTTCATGTGTGTTAGCGCACGTGTTCATGCGTGTGCACAGATGTTTTCATGTGTGTTCACGTGTGTGCATGAGTGCATGTGTCCGTGCACGCACAGGTGTGTGTTCGTGTGTGTGTGTGTTCATGTGTGTTGGTGCGTGTATTCATGTGTGTGCATTTTTGTGCGTACGTATGTGTTCGTGTGTGTGCATGTGTGTTCACATCTGCGCATGGGTTCGTGTGCACACAGGTGTGTGTTCACGTGTGTGCACAGGTGTGTGTTCACGTGTGTGCACTGTGTTCATGTGTATTCGTGTGTGTTTGTGTGTTCGTGTATTGGTGCACTTGTGTTGGGTGTGCATATTTGTGTGCACACACGTGTGTATGTGTTCATGTGTGCACACGTGTGTTTGCGTGTGTTCATGTGTGTGCATGTGTGTTAACGTGTGTGCACGTGTGTTCATGTGTGTGCACACTGCACTGTGGTGGGTGTCAGAGTCATCTGGATGCCCCTCTGCAGCTTCAGCTCAGCCTCAGCCCCTCTGGGGCTGCCTGGTGCCACCGCCTTCCCTGCTTTGCTCCCCTGGAGGCTGCAGCCTGCCAGGGTAGGGAGAGGAGGACTGAAGCTGGAGAAACCACAAGGGACACGCACAGGCCATCCGAGCACCCGGAGCAGCTGCGCGCCCGCTCTCAAAGGATCCGCCGCATCTGTGCAACACCGTGGTCACGACTAATTGCAGACCCGCAGCTCTGCCCACTCACAGCCCCGGAGTCCAGCTGCTCAGACGAGTCCATGCAACAGCTGCACCGACGCAGCCTCCCTCGGGAGCCGCAGCCGCAGAGCTGGCCCAGGGGGCGCGTTTGTGAGACCTGGAAAGGGTTCATTTTCTTGGGAAAACAGCAATTTGAAGGAAAGGTTGTCAGGGACAACTTGGAATGACAGAGTGACAGAGATCTTGGAGATTTAGATTAGAGGCCTGACGTTCCCTGGGGTGTTTAAAACTGGCTCCTGGGTCAATAACAATTTGAACATTTGTTCTAACCCAACTCGCTCAGTTTATGGGTCATGAAACCACAGCTCAGAGAGTCTAGGGATATTTGACATTTCCAGTCCACATGGAAAGTAAATTGGACCCACTGGATTGGCCATAAATAATAACTGCCTCAACAACTCCAAACATTGCACTTTCGGGCACATCACTGGGGCCCCTGGAGGACAAACCAAGATGGCAGCCCAACCTCACGGGGGCCAAATGCTTGAGACAGGAAATAGGAAGAAAGAAGCACAAAATATTCTCATTTCTAGACAATGCATTTACTTGAGACTCAAGAAAATGTATATTTTTAAAAGCCTGCCAACTTAGTAAATATGGCTATATATAAGATCTATAGCTATATCTGTTCATCAGTATTTTTCCTGTAGACCAGAAATAGCTTATAGAGAGAGAGAGAGAGAGAGGGGGAAAAAAATCAAACTTGCCAGAGGAACACACTCCTTAAGAAAGGCTTAACCTGAAAATGTCTGGACTTGGTAAGGAAGTCTACAACACTGCGTCTTAGCCTGGGCTGCTGTGCCGGAATACCCCAGACTGCAAGGCTTAACCAAGTAGTATTTATTTCTCGTGATTCTGGAGGCGGGGAGTCTGAGATCCCCCCGTGTCTGGTGAGGGCAAGCTTCCTGGCTTACAGACAGCAACCTCCCACAGCGGAGAGCAGAGAGGCAAAGCAGCGCTCTCCCGTCTCCTCTGCTAAGGGCACTGACCCGTCTCAGAGAGCTCCGGTCTCATGACTGATCACCTCCCAGAGGCCCGAGCTCCAAAGCCATCACGCGGGGGACCTGGTCTTCACAGGTGAGGGCGTGGGACACTGTCCCCAGCACTCTCTGGGCAGCCGTACAGGAAGGTAAGCCCGAGGGAGGAGCCATTCCTCGTGAACACACAGGAAGAGACAGGCTTCCTTCCAATTAACATGTCGCTCCAATTCTCCCCCATTCTCAATGGAACTGGGAGAAGGAAGGACTTGATGAAACAATTCTAAGTGAATCTGGAAAAATAAATGTATAAAAATGAAAAACAAAAAAAAGACAAGCCACTGAAGCTTAAAAAACTAACAAGGTGACAAGAAGGACTAATCCCATCAGAAATGAGCAGAATCTCTGACGTGCAACCCATGGAATGGCCAGGAGACAGGTAAGGGAGACTGCCTGCCACCAAGTACCATTTATCCACCTGATTCTGTGCCATTTAAACATCTGATGTATTGAAAGCATACTTTTTTTGAATGAACACTGTCAGGATTTCTCTCTTTACACCAAGTCCGGTGTGGTGCTGGTGCAAGAGCAGATGGCTCAGAGGAAGACCACAGGACACACAAATCTGTAAAACATAATGAAGCCAAAATGACAAGCCAGCGGAGAAGGTTAAGGTTATTTAATGAATAATCAATTAAGACACTTTTGGAGGAGGAAAAATCACCCAAAAAAACTCATCTAAAGTAAATTAAATTGCTTAAAAGTTAAACGTAATAAAAATCAAACCATAAAAAGCGTATAGAACACAAATATAAGTATTAAGTCCCTTGATGGGGAAAATCTTATTTTAAAAGCAAGGAAAGACAAAAAAAAAAAGAATGAAAAGAAAATCAATGGATAGGCCTCCATACAAACTGAAGATATTCAAGCTTATTAACAACATAACCAAGTTGTTATTAAGGCAAAAGACTTAAGATAAAGAAAAATATTACAAATAAATACCAGACATTTACAACAACTAATCAATGACAATTAACACTACCGTGAAATCTCAATGAATAAATGGACATTGAAAAACAGTTAATATAAAAAACTGTCACCACTTATTAATAAACACATAGAAAGCTCTTACAAAACAGTCATGAAATCAAAGAAAAATGTTATTATGGAGGTAGTTCTAAGAAAAAAAGTCACCCATTATTGTAGGAAGGTGTATTTAACTATTTTAGAAAGCATTATGTGAAGAAACAAATAGTTTTTACTGTTTAATCCACCTTTGCAACCCTATTTTATAAAAACAATCATAAACAAAGAAAAAGGCTTTATGTAGTAACATATTGAGGAAGCAAAACAATATCTATTTTGAAGATACACCTACGGACTAGCTAAGAGAAAAGGGGCATGGTGGTGGACTGGAATACTACGCAGCCACTGTAAGATTTTCTGTAATGTACAAACCCAGTTCATCCGACAAACCAGCAAGCCAGCTGGACGTGGTGGCTCACATCTGTAATTCCGGCACTTTGGGAGGCCAACGCAGGCAGATCACCTGTGTTCAGGAGTTCAAGACCAGCCTGGTTAACATGGTGAAAAAATGTCTCTACTGTCTCTACTAAAAAAATAAAAAAATTAGCCAGGCGTGGTGGAGGATGCCTGTCATCCCAGCTGCTCGGGAGGCTGAGGCAGGAGAACTGCTTGAGCCCAGGAGGTGGAGGTTGCAGTGAGCCAAGATTGCGCCACTGCACTCCAGCCTGGGAGACAGAGTGAGACTCCCTCCCCTACACCCCAAAAAACCAGCAAGCCAAAAAAAAAAAAAACAAAAAAACAAAAAAAGAAGAATGTAAGAGATGTTTTTAAGCAGTCATCTCTAGGTGGGGATTCTGTGCTTGCCTTGCCCTTCATCCACTGTTTTGCTCCCCGAATTTTCTCTTGTAATTATGTATTACTTTAATCATTTTTAAAAGTTAATAAATGTTATTTATTTTAAATGAGTTTACCAAGTGTGACAGTTAATACTGAGTGTCAACCTGGTTGGATTGAACGTAGTTATTATTTCACCTGGGTTTATTACTGTCTGTATCCTCTGGGTGAGGACAAAAATCAGGCATAGATCTGCCCCCACAGAGCTCACGGCCAAGTAGGTGGAGACAGGTGCTAAACACCTTTTGCAGGTGTTTAACTTGGGTCTGATATATAGGTGTTCAGAGTTCTCTGAGAATACACAGGAAAGGGTAACTAACTGACTAGAGGGGCAGGGCAGTCTCCATCCATCCGCTCAGCTATTCAACCATCTGTCCATACATTCACCCAATTATCCATCCATCCACCTCTCTGCTAATCCACTCATCCACCCATCCACCCAACCATCTATCCACCCAGCTATCTATCCACCCACCCAACCATCCATCCCTCTCCCCATCCATCCATTTACTCATCCATCCATCTATCTGCCATCTGTCCATCCATCCATCCATCTGCTCATCCATTTATCCACCCATCTGCCTATCCATCCATCTGACTATCCATTGATCCATTCATTCATCCACTCATCCATCCATTCAACCACCCATCCAACCATCCATATCTGTCCATCCATTTGTCCGTCCATCTGTCCATCTCTCCATCTGTTCCTCTGTCCATCCATCTGCCCACCCACCTGGAACTCTGCAGGGTCCAGCCCCATGGGGTCTAGTGGGTGTTCTTTTGCATGCGGAGACAACAGATTGTAGGAAAGAAAGACACAAAGACACAGAGTAAAGAGAAGAATTCAGCTGGGCTCTGGGGACCACTGCTACCAAGGCGTGGAGTCCAGTAGTGGTTTTCACCACACTGCTCTTGATGCTGAGGATTCATCACAGAATTAGACAAGTTGAGGCCCTTCTGTCATACCTCCCAGCATATATAACATCAGACAACCACATGAGATTATTTTAGATATGGATGATAGCCATGAGGAAATAAAACATGGTAATGGATGGAGGAGGTCTGGGAGCCAGGGATGCCTTCTCTGGGGCTGGATCATTTGTGCTGACATTTATGGGGAGGAGCCATCCCCAACGCAGAGTTCTGGGGATCAGGGGCTCTGAGCAGAAGAGCCAACTCGGGAGCATCCAAAGGCAGGACTGAGCTTGGATGAGGCCGGGGCTTGGGACTCTGAGGGAAGGTGCCTGTGTGCAGGGTCTCTTAGAGTGAGTTTGCCAGGCAGAGGGGGTGGGAAGAGCATATAAGGCACCCTGGGGATAGGAAGGGACTAGGTGCTTGTCCAGGAAGAACAGGCAGTTAGATGTTCTCTTTCACAGGGAAGAATTAAAAAGCAGGGATAGCCAGGAAATCCCTGGAAAGGGTGGACAGGGTAAAGTGTAGGGGAGGGATAGACTACCCCATATAATACATATTCTAAAGCTTCTGTGAGCACACAGCATGGCGTTCATTCATTTACAGATGAACAGACCAGTGGAATAGAGAATCCAGAGACAGACCCACAAGCAGTGGGCTGTGGTCGAAGTGGCATCTCAAGTGAGCAGGAGAAGCTGGACTCCATAACCAAGGGGTTTGGGTCACTGCAGAGCCATGTGGAAAAGGTAAAATTGGGTCCACTTGTCACAATGCACACCAGGTGAACCAGAGATGGAGCTATACAAGTACTTGGAAATAAATCAGGCTACTTCCTTTACAACCTAAGACAGAGAACAGGTTTCATAATCATGACTCAAAATCCAGAGCCAATCAGTCAGGATGAACACATTCGCTTCCACAAAATTAATTCCTTTGTATAAAAATGCGCCATCTTCAAAGTCAAAGGACACATAAGACAATATTTGCAAATAATATTACAGATACAAGGCTAATATCACTGATATAGAAAAAGTTCCTAAAATGAAGACAACTTCCAAATATCTGTAGGAAAATAGGCAGAAGACAGGAACAGTTTGTAAAGGAAAAATGCAAATGCCTCTTAAACGTAGGAAAAAGTGACTCAGTCTTGCTCATATAAAAGAAATGAGAATTGAAACAACACTGAGATTCCATTTCTCACTGATCAGATTGGCAAAAATCCAAAGATTTGACAACCTATTGTGCTGGTGAGGCTATGGAGAAACAGGTGTTCTTATTGATTACCGGTGGGAATGTACAATGAGTCCAGGGAGGGAAGGAGTTGGCCAAGTTACAGACACACATGGCCCTCAACCTGCCGATGTCAGCTCCATGAATCTCTGCCAAGAAAACGCGAGGGAAACAGTGACATTGGCACAGGCTGCTCTTTCATGGGGATAGCAGAAATGGAAAACTCCCAGTTGCCCATCCAGGGCAATTGTTTGATGAAGCCCTGGCCAGGCCCCTAAGGAGTGCGATGTAGGAACAGGAAGGGGAGAGCGGGAGCCGTGTGCGTGACGCGGAGGATGGTGTCATGGGAACGCAGTAAGAACAGGACATGCCAGAGACGCTTCTAAAACGGTTTGGAGATGGGTATGCATGGGCTTCTCATGTTTTCTAAAAGAACAAGTGAACAGGTAAACCTTGACCTAATAAAACGACCTCCAGTGGGGGCAGGGAGAGACTGTGGTGGGGGAGGGGAAGGGAGGCACATTCTGGGGCTGACCTTGTGCTTCACATGGGTCATGTCTCCTCTGGAACCTGCAGATGCTTTACTAAACAACAACACGTCCTAAAGAACAAGAAAGGAATCCCTACACACTGGAAACGGACGGGGTCAGGTAAACCCGTTTACCAAATCGGTGCCTAGAAATCTTCATGTGACTCAAACAATAAACAGTATTTTGAGTGCAGAATTTTAGTGAGATATAGCCTCACTAAGAAGAAAACAACAATTCCTAAAACAAAAAGTTCTCTTAAAACAAGGAATAGCAGAAGGAGAAAATAAGAAAATATTGTCTTCTCTGAGGGGAAACGGAAGGACCTCAAGCCCAGTCCTCCAACCCTCCAGCCTTCCCCAGTCCCCCGCCCCTTCCCCCTCGGGGGTCTGAGCCCCGCAGGGGAACTGAGTGACAGGAGCTGGGCCGGAGACTGACAAGTAGGCCTGGGAGAGCGCCAGCCTCTGCCGCCAGGTGTCCGTGGGGGGTTCCGGGGGTCTTTCCGTGGGGCTGGGGCCAGGGAACTGTCAGAGGTCCAGGGTGCGGGGGAGGGGCAGGAGGGACCCTCGGTGCTCCGTGCTCGGTGCTTTCTGGGAGTTTCGGGCGGAGGCTGGGCAGCCCCTTGGCCCCCTGCTGCGGGTCTGAGGCACGCTCATTCCGGCCCAGCCCCTCCCAGGCACAGACACTTGAGCTCAGCTCAGCAGGCAGGGCAGAAAGGATGACAGGTGCCACGGCCTTGGCCCGCCTGTCGCTGGAAACCAGCTGCCTCCTTTCAGTCGTCCTTCAGGCCCAAGGACAGTCAGGCCCGCTTGGAGCTCCTGTTCCTTAACCCAGCCCCCTCCGAGCAGGCCCCTTCTTCTGATGTTAGGGCCAACACATGTTCCTGGCCCCTGCAGTCCCCAGGGATCTGGGGTGGATGAGGCCCTGATGGGAGCAGGGATGGGACCTGGAATGGGACAAATGGCCAGAGAGAGGTGTCCCTAGGGAGATGGGGTGAGGGAATGGCTGCTGGTGGGGAGGTCCCTGGGAGAGGAGGCAGGAGAGACATGCTGGCTGAGGAGGGGTGGGGTCAACCCAGGAGAAGCAGAGGTGAAAACAGGAGGGCAGTGGGTGTCCCAGGTCAGCGAGGGCCAGGCTGGAAGGCAGACCCGGAACAGGTAATTCCCATAGACCCTCCTGGGGGCGCCAAGGAGCTTGGTTGTGTACCACTCATGGTGGTGGAGGTTCTGGGCCTGACGTTTCTGGGCTGGGAGTGACCCCACAGAGCTGGTTCAGGCTGTGCCCAGTCACCAAGCACGGTGCACCCAAAGGATGAGGGAGGGGGGAGCTGGAGGGAGAAGCGTCCCGGTGGGCGTTCCCCTGATCACGCATGGGAAGAAACTGTCCCACTGCTCAGCTCTAGCTGACGTGGTACTCCTTCCATTGTGAGCGTAGGCAGAAAGTGGCTCAGTCCCAGAAGAAGCCATCGTCTTCCCATCACTGCAGCTGTGGCCGGGATCCCAGGGCGGCGAGGCGCCCAGCACTGCTCAAACCGCTGAGCGCATCCCACGTCATGTGTTGCTACAAGAACCTGCCCCTCACTACATGGAAAACTCAGCTCTGTGCTAACAGTTTCAATGCAATGCTTTTCCTTTGTGATCCTATGCATTTTATTTTATACACTTAAAGCCGTGGTTCTGATGAGGGGTCCCTGACTTTCACCACCTGCCATGGGGAAGAAGCCTGGCTCAGGTATTGACTGGGCTTAAGCACTGAGGGCTCCTCGGGGACAGAGGGAGAATCAGAGAAGAGCTCAGACCTGCCCACACATGGGGCGGCCTCGGGTGGCGGCCACACCCTCGTCCCAACCCGAATGGGGCCTCCTGGGGCTGGTTGCCAGTCACCCAGCAGCAGGGGCTGTTTTTAGCCCTGCTCACAGACAGGCTGCAGCTGGGGCCAGGCAGGCATGGTGACCTTGTCAGGAGGTCACGACACACTCACAGGGGCCCACTGCACTCAGAAGTGCAGTCCCTGGCCTGGGCCAGTGGGGTGACAGCGGCAGGGGCGCCAGGCCTGGGGGTGGCCTGCCAAACCCCAGGCAGGTGCTCTGTCACCCCTGAGCCCTCACCTGCCCTCCCAAAGCTGGCCCTCAAGAACCAGCCTTTGAGGGAGTGTGCCTGGGTCAGGGGGTGTAGTCTCCACACTGACATGTAACCCAGGACCTGGGGCTCAGGAGGGTGCACGAGAGATGCCAGGAGGCTGGGGTCTGCAGCCCAAGGCCACAGTGCAAATCTCACTGCTGCACGCAGAGCTGCAGCCCAGCCATGCCCCCACAGCCCCATTCTCCTCCCTCCTCTCAGGTCTCGACGTGCTCTGCAGCGGTCAGGATGCACAGGTGGGCTCACAGCTCACAGCTCACAGAAACCCTGAAAGCTTCTAAGGCAACCTGGGGAAAGTAGTCACTAAGCTGCCAGCCTCTTGGGAGGCTTCGGGGCCACGCGGATTTCCCTTGTACATTAGGGAATCCAAAAGCATTGTGTGTTCAGTGTTGGTGTCCAGGGTGATTTGGGGGATTTGGTGGCTGTGTCCTGGTGCAGTGAGGGACACACAAGAACAATGATACACAGACCTGCTGCTGTTGAGGCTGCGGAGACCCTGCAAGGGTCAGCTGGGAGTGCCACCCCCCAAGGCCTGTGTCTGTGTATAATTACACCATGCTGGGCACATTATGTCAGAGCCAGCACCTCGCTGGTTTCCAGTGGTTCATGGCTTGCAGGAGTTTGCTCTCCTGCCCTCTCTTCCAATCCAGAGCTTAACATCCCAGGGGTGGTCAGTGTGGGTTCACAGAGTGGGGGGCCAGCCTGAGCATGGAGCCATTTGCTGTAGATGTGGGTTTTCCTTGGAGGCTGAGCAAGTCCCTTGGAGATGTGAGCTCAAGCTGGCAGGCATTGATAGACGATGGCTCAGCCACTTCCAGATGGTGTGACTTCAGGTAGGTCCCCAAACCCCTCTGGGGCTCAGCTTCCCCAGCTGTAAATTGAGGCTGTGACAGTGTGTCCCGAATCCCACTGTACTGAGAACCAACATGCATGGGCACCAAGCCAAGCCTGGCACACAGGGAGCCCCTGGTACAGGCAGCATTTGCCACACTCTGCCCCAACCATGCCTGTGTGACCAGGACACAGCCAGAAGAGGCTGGGCAGGTGCCACCCAGAGTGCTGTGGACACAGAGTCACCACTGGACAGGTGCTCCAGGGTGGGTCTGAACCTTAGCCAGCAGGTGGGTGCCACCGCCCAGGGAGAGCCGTGGGGACAGCCCTGGCGTCAAAAAGCCTGAGTTGGTGTAAGGCTCCAAATTGGGTTCCTGTCTGAAGAACGTTCCATTATTTCTCACAGCCTGCTTCCTCCCCGGGCCACTGAACAGAGAGGTTTCCTTCCAGCTTTCAGGCTAGCTCTGTGACCGCAGTGCCCCACTGTTAAGGTGACCAATGCAAACTGCAGAGGGGTACCCCTTCCCCACCAGAGACGTCAGGTGCATTCCAGGTCCTGTGGGTGGGGCCTCAGCCATGGAGGAGGGAGGTGC
>PVKP010045217.1:0-16271 GCA_004027715.1 Plecturocebus donacophilus | reverse complement strand
TTTTCCTTCACTTATGAAGCTCAGTTTGGCTGGATATGAAATTCTGGGTTGAAAGTTCTTTTCTTTAAGGATGTTGAATATTGGCCCCCACTCTCTTCTGGCTTGTAGGGTTTCTGCTGAGAGATCTGCTGTGAGTCTGATGGGCTTCCCTTTGTGGGTAACCCGACCTTTCTCTCTGGCTGCCCTTAGCATTTTCTCCTTCATTTCAACCCTGGTGAATCTGACGATTATGTGCCTTGGAGTTGCTCTTCTTGAGGAATATCTTTGTGGTGTTCTCTGTATTTCCTAGACTTGAATATTGGCCTGCTTGCTAAGTTGGGGAAGTTTTCCTGGATGATATCCTGAAGAGTATTTTCCAGCTTGGATTCATTCTCTTCATCACATTCAGGTATACCTATCAAACGCAGATTAGGTCTTTTCACACAGTCCCATATTTCTTGGAGACTTTGTTCATTCCTTTTTATCCTTTTTTCTCTAATCTTGCCTTCTCATTTTATTTCATTGATTTGATCTTCGACTTCTGATATCCTTTCTTCTGCTTGGTCAATTTGGCTGTTGAAACTTGTGCATGCTTTGCGAATTCTTGTGTTGTGTTTTTCAGCTCCATCAATTCACTTATATTCCTCTCTAAGTTGTCCATTCTCGTTAGCATTTCATTAAATCTTTTTTCAAGGTTCTTAGTTTCTTTGCATTGGGTGAGAACATGTTCTTTTAGCTCACAGAAGTTTCTTATTACCCACCTTCTGAAGCCTGATTCTGTCATTTCATCACACTCATTCTCCATCCAGTCTTGTTCCCTTGTTGGTGAGGAGTTGTGATCCCTTGTAGGAGGAGAAGTGTTCTGGTTTCAGGTGTTTTCATCCTTTTTGTGCTGGTTTCTTCCCATCTTTGTGGATTTATCCACCTGTTGTCTTTGTAGTTGCTGACTTTCAGATTGGGTCTCTGAGTGGACGTCCAGTTTGTTGATGATGAAGTTATTTCTATTTCTTAGTTTTCCTTCTATCGGTCTGGCCCCTCTGCTGTAGGACTGCTGAGGTCCACTCCAGGCCCTGCTTGCCTGGGGATCAACTGCAGCAGCTGCAGAACAATAAGGGTTGCTACTAGTTTTTTCTTCTGCTATCTTTGTCCCAGAAGGATACCAGCCAAATGTCAGTCTGATCTCTCCTTTATGAGGTGACTCTTTGGATATACTGGGGTCAAGGAGCTGCTTGAGGAGACAGTCTGTTCTTTATAGGAACTCAAGTGCTGTGCTGTGAGCTCCGTTTTTCATTCAGAGCTGCTGGGCAGGTACATTTAAGTCTGCTGCAGCAGAACTCATAAACCCCTTTTTTTTCCCAGGTGTTCTGTCCCAGGAAGTTAGGGCTTTATTTATGAGTTTCCATTGTGCTGCTGCCTTTTTTTCAGGGCTGTCCTGCCCAGCAAGGAGGCAACCTAGTCACTGTCTGCCTGCAGAGGCTTTGCTGGGCTGCTGTGGACTCTGCCCAGCTGCCGTGTGAACTTCCCTGTAGTCCTGTTTATATGGGTGTAATTAGAACTGCCTTGGCAATCGTGGCCCACCTCTGTAATGACAGACTCTCTCTGTAATGGCGGGTTGCCTTGGCAACGACAGGCTGCCTCAGCAATGGCGGACTACCTCCATAGTGGTGGAGTGCCTCGGTAATGGCGGATGCCCCTGCCCCACAGAACTGGACCGTCCTGACTTCAGCTGTCCTTGCTGTGAAACTCTTAACCCAGAGTGTTTCCAAATGCTGTTTTTTTTTTTTTTTTTTTTTTTTTTTTTTTTTTTTGTGAGAGTGGGACCAGCCCAGCCTGATCACCTGGCTCCCTACCTCAGAGCCATTTTTTTTTTTTTTTAAGTTGAATGGTTGACTCTCTCCCAGGTGTTCCAGTCACCTGTTGAAAAGGCACTGGGATCTGTGTGATTTCTCGTGCAGTGACCCACTGCGCCAGCTGAAACAGCAGCACTGAGGTTTGTGGTGCTTTTTTGCTTGGGAATTTCCTGGCCTGGCTCACTGATTCAGTCCCCTTTTTAATCAGATGAATGGGTGACTGTGCCTTCCTAGAGCCCCACTCGCCAGCTAAAAGGGCACCCAGACCAGTGTATTTTGTACAGAGAACTGCTGCGCCAGGGCGCCGGCAAAACAGCCGCACTGGCCAAAACAGCCGTGCTGGCGACCTGTGGGGCTCCTCCGCCTGGGAATCTCCTGGTCTGTGGGCAATAAAAATCAGTCTGGAAATGTGGCGTCCACTCACCCTCTGTGCTTTCACTGGAAGCTGCAATCCTGAGCTGCTCCTAATCGGCCATCTTGGATCCCCTAGTGTTTCTTTCAGGAGCTATTGTAAGGCAGGCCTGGTGGTGATGAAATCTCTCAGCAATTGCTTGTTCGTAAAGGATTTTATTTCTCCTTTGCTTATGAAGCTTAGTTTGACTGGATATGAAATTCTAGGTTGGAAGTTATTTTCTTTAAGGATGTTGAATATTGGTCCCCGCTGCCTTCTGGCTTGTAGGGTTTCTGTCGAGAGATCTGCTGTGAGTCTGATGGGCTTCCCTTTGTGGGTAACACAGCCTTTCTCTCTGGCTTCCCTTAGCATTTTTTCCTTCATTTCAACCCTGGTGAATCTGACGATTATGTGTCTTGGGGTTGCTCTTCTTGAGGAATATCTTTGTGGTGTTCTCTGTATTTCCTGGACTTGAATATTGGCCTGCCTTGCTAGGTTGGGGATGTTCTCCTGGATAATATCCTGAGGATTGTTTTCCAGCTTGGATTCATTCTCTCCATCACATTCAGGCACACCTATCAAATGTAGATTAGGTCTTTTCACATAATCCCATATTTCTTGGAGGCTTTATTCATTTCTTTTTACTCTTTTCTCTAATCTTGCCTTCTTGTTTTATTTTATTGGGTTGATCTTCAGTCTCTGATATCCTTTTTTCTGCTTGGTCGATTTGGCTATTGAAACTTGTGTATGCTTCGTGAAGTTCTTGTGTTGTGTTTTTCAGCTCCATTAAGTCATTTATGTTCTCTAAGCTGTTTATTCTCATTAGCATTTCATCAAACCTTTTTTCAATGTTCTTAGTTTCTTTGCATTGGGTTAGAACATGTTCTTTTAGCTCAGAGAAGTTTGTTATTACCTATTTTCTGAAGCCTGTTTCTGTCAATTCATCAGACTCATTCTCCATCCAGCTTTGTTCCCTTGCTGGTGAGGAGTTGTGATCCCTTGTAGGAGGAGAGGTGTTCTGGTTTTGGGTGTTTTCATCCTTTTTGTGCTGGTTTCTTCCCATCTTTGTGGATTTATCTACCTGTGGTCTTTGTAGTTGGTGACTTTTGGATGGGGTCTCTGAGTGGAGGTCCTTTTTGTTGATGTTGAAATTATTTCTTTCTGTTTTTTAGTTTTGTTTCTAACAGTCAGGCCCCTCTGCTGTAGGACTGCTGAGGTCCACTCCAGGCCCTGCTTGCCTGGGGATCACCTGTGGTGGCTGCAGAGCAGTAAGGGTTGCTGCCAGTTTCTTCTTCTGTTATCTTTGTCCCAGAAGGATACCCGCCAGATGTCAGTCTGAGCTCTCCTTTATGAGGTGTCTCTTTGGATATACAGGAGTTGGGGAGTGCTTGAGGAGACATTCTGTCCCTTATAGGAACTCAAGTGCTGAGCTGTGAGCTTCATTGTTCTATTCAGAACTGCTGGGCAGGTATGTTTAAGTCTGCTGCAGTCGAACTCATAACTGCCTTTTTTCCCAGGTGCACTGTCCTGGGAAGTTTGGGCCCTGATGTGCTGGTGCCTTTTTTCAGATATGCCCTGCCCAGCAAGGAGGTAGCCTAGTCACAGTCTGCTAGTAGAAATATTGCAGAGCTGCCGTGGGCCCTGCCCAGTTACTGTGTGAACTTCCTTGTGGTTTTGTTTACAGAGGTATAGTTAGAACGGTCTTGGTAATGGCAATCTGCCTCAGTAGTGGTGGTCTGCCTCTGTAATGGTGGGTACCTTTCCCCCGACAGAGCTGGATTGTCCTGGGTCCAGCTGTGCTTGCTGTGAAAGTCTCAATCCAGAGCGTTTCCGATTGCTGGTCTTTGTGGGAGTGGGACCTACTGAGCGAGATCACCTGGCTCCCTGTTTCAGCCCCCTTTTCTTCAGTTGAATGGGTGGCTCTGTCTACCAGGTGTTCCAGGTGCCAGTTGAGACAGCTGCCCAGATTTGTGCGTTTTTGTGTGGAGACCCACTGCACCAGTTGAAACAGCCATGCTAGAAACTTTTGGCACTTTTCAGCCCAGGAAACTCCTGGTTTGTGGGCAGTAATAACTCTTTTGGAAATGTAGTGATCGTGCACCATCTGCATTGTTCTCGTTGGGAACTGCACTCAGACCTGTTCCTATTTGGCCATCTTGGATCTTACCTCCCATCCTCATCTCTTAACCATTCTTCTTGGTGCAGCCATTCCTCAGGTAGCTGCACAGCCACAGAGCTCCCTTGGCCCCCAAACTCCAAAGCCCTCAGTTCCATGTTATAGTGCAGCTCTGGGGTAGTTGGAGATGATTGCTTTTCATAGCAATCCATCATGCATGTAGCACTGTGCCCCCATGGTAATAACCATGCTGACAGAATGAGCAGTGAGCCAGCTTGCACATTTGTTGACATACTCAGCTTTCATAAGCAGACCATGATTTCATAAGAAATGGAATCTCAGGTGTTCTGCTGTGTCTCAGCATGCATCCTTTTATTATTAATATGTTTTAATAATGCTACATGTGCTTGAAAGTATGTAGGCACGTGTACCAAATCAGGTGTCTATTATAAACAGCCGTGTTGCCTCAGTTTCAGTGTAATGCTCACATAAGATAAACTCGCATGGCTTCAGGATTGCAGAAAACACAAATGTATTCAATGTCACTATGCAGTAAAGGGTTAACTTGGCGGGCCCTGCTTGCTCAAACCCAGCACATTTCAAAGACAGGACTGTGTTTAGGAAGACAGGTCCTTGACTGGCCTCTGGGAGATAACCCCTGAGCCCTTGGAATAGATGGCCTGATAGGAGCACTTTTTGTGTGCCTGAGTCTTTGGGCCATGCAGTGTCAGTGTGATCTCTGGGGGCCGGAGACGGAGCAGGTCACATGGGCACTGCATGGCTATCTTTGACCATCCCCATAGAAACCCTGGACTCCAAGGCTCCAGTGACATTTTCTAGTTTGACAATATTACCTGCATCGTTGCTGGGAGAATTAAGCACATCTTCACACAGTTCTATTGGGAGAGGACACCTGGAAGCTTAGATGTGGCTTCTCCTGGACGATGTTCACATGCCTTTTCCCCTTGCTGATTCTAATCTGTTTTCATGGTAATAAATCATTACTATGAATACACCAGCTTTTCTGTCTTGTGAGTCCTTCTAGTAAATCATGAGGCCTAAGGGTGGTCTTGAGGATCCTTAACACAGTCACTGGGCTGAGGGTTCTGAAGTGGGGGAGCAGTGGTGGAGAGGCAACTTCTGGGAATGTCAACAGCAGGAAATCAATAATGATGGGCTATGGAAGGCTCACCAGGTGGGGAATGTTGAAGGTCTCTTAGTTGTGCCTCAGAGATCTTATATATTTGCCCTATTTTCCTGCTTGAATGATAGAATCCTCTGGGGGAGGGCCCTTCTCCTTTTTTTTTTTTGAGACTGAATCTTGCTCTTATTGCCCAGGCTGGAGTGCAATGGTGCGATCTCAGCTCACTGCAACCTCTGCCTCCCAGGTTGAAGGGAGGACTGTCCCGGGTCCAGCTGCGCTTGCTGCAAAAGCCTCAGCCTCCTGAGTAGCTGGGACTACAGGTGCCAGCCACCATGCCTGGCTAATTTTTTTTTGTATTTTCAGTAGAGACTGGGTTTCGCCATGTTGACCAGGCTAGTCTTGAACTCCTGATCTTGTGATCCTCCCACCTCGGCCTCCCAAAGTGCTGGGATTACAGGTGTGAGCCGTCAGGCCCGGCCTCTCCTACTTCTTTATCCCCCATAGTGCCTAGTGCAGTGCCCTGCAATGCAGGTGGTACCTGCCCAGATCCCTTGCAGCAGGGAGTGTACCCATTGCCTAGCTGCTGTGGGCTGTGGCTGCCAAATGGCTCCCAGCTGCCTCTAGAGTTGCTCTTGGAGGAATGAGTTCTCTTCCCTTGCCCCACCCTCCCCAGCTGGCAGCCATGACTGGATGACGTGGAGGCACCAAAGGCCATCCTCTTTCCTCAAGGTGGCCCCACCCTATGGTGCGGTTCAGGCTCCAGAGCTCTTGATAAGACCAGCTTGAAGCTGGTCTCCAGCCTGGACCACGTGCCTGCTGAGGTCCCCCTGCTCTAGGAAGGGGAAATAGGGAAACTGATACTCTGTCCGTCTCCTGTATCCCCTCCTTCCTAGAGCATTCCTGCAGTGAATCACTGGCCCCCGGATGCCCATCTCAGGCACTGACTTTAGGGAACCAACTCGACAATGATAGCCAAACTCTGATGGCCATTGCAACCCCACAACCATATTTTGGCCCTATCAATGGGGTGGAAAACTCACAGCATGGCTCACAGCATCCCAGTTTCTGAATTTCTCAGCCTTTTAAAGTTCTATCTTAGTATTGAGCCCTTGAATTACAAGAGAGAAGTTGTAAACCATTTTTGTGTACCTGTGAGCAGTTCTGGGAGACAGGATGAAGCAATTGTCGAAAACACGGTCTTGCTCACAGCCACACACTTGCGTCATTCCTGTGCTCCCTGTTTCCCACCACAGAGCCTATATGTTGGGGAGGTGCACTGAAGGGCCAACATGAGCCCATTGCAGGGGCCTTGAGACTGGTCTCACTCCAACCTTGAGATGGCTCTTTTTGGTTTCCGTTGGAAACAGAGCCATTCACTACTAATGAAATGGAATGTTGCTCAGAGTTCAGTAGAGCTAAGGTAGCCTGGCGGGAGCACTGTGTCATGGAGCCTTGAGCCATGGGTCAGCCCCCTGGTGGATTGTGCTTGGTTTCCTGATTGTAGATTGGACTCAGAGCTCTGCCGCATTGTCACTCTTTGGTGTGCCACTAGGCACTAACAGGCATGAAGGCGTCGCAGTGTTCACATACCAGTGAGTCAAGAATGTGCAGAGCAAGAGAGAACATCAGTGCCGACTAAGTAACTTCAGTTACGGGAGCTCAGGCCTCAACATCTAGAAGGGTTCTCAGTGGTCTCAGTGGAGTTCTTAATGTAATTGAGTGAGGTGAAACTCACATCTCAAGGACCAAAATGACCCTCGAGTCAGGCAAAAGCACACAACTCTTTCACTTAAGCCCCAGCCTGTTAGCAGGCTCTGACACAAAGATCCCACTGGTTTGACACCAACACTTCTCAACATGGCTGGAACTGCTGACCCCAAAATTGATTAGTGGGTGTATTGGGTAGGAAACTGATGGCACACTTGGGATGTGTGGGAGACTGAAAAGCCATGTGTCGCTGAAAGCCAGTTTTTATTCTTCTAGGGAAGAAGGGAGGGCCAGGAAGAGTTGAGAAAACCCAAGCCAGGGCAGGGATTGTGTTGCCAGCACTGAGCAGCTGTTCTCTGCCTGGGTCCTGGACCTGCTTCCCGTGAAACCCACTGTTGACACCTGTTGGTGCTGTCGGTGCTCTATCAATATCCATTTTGCCCTCAGCTTTCTGTGTGTGCCAGCCCAACTCCCACCTGTCAGCACCTGTGGCCTTTTTCTTTTTCTTTTTTGAGACAGAGTCCCACTCTGTTGTCCAGGCTGGAGTGCAGTGGCACAATCTTGGCTCACTGCAGCCCCCACCTCCTAGGTTCAAGTGACTCTCCTGCCTTCCTCTGGAGTAGCTGGGATTATAGGTACATGCCACCACACCTGGCTATTTTTTTTGTAAGTGTATTTTTAGTAGAGATAGGATTTTGCCATGTTGGCCAGGCTGGTCTCCATCTCCTGACCTCAGGTGATCCACCCGCCTTGGCCTCCCAAAGTGCTGGGATTACAGGCATGAGCCACTGTGCCTGGCCCTGTGGCCTATTTCTAACCACTAAAACCCATTCTGCTGTAGTGTGGTACAGGCCAGAGGTGCTAGGGAGATAGCATCCCAGGAGAGCAGTCCTCACCCCAGGCCTGGCTGGAGTGGGAAGTCTCACAGATACATGTTCCTCTCTGCCTCCTGGAGCTCCCGTCAGGACGCAGCTGCAGGTCCCCACGGCAGGAACTTGCACCGTTTATTGCTTCCTTCTCTTCCCTGTCACCTCCCCATTGCCCTCTCAGTGTTTCATTACCCACAGCCTTCCTTCAACTTGAATCCATATTTCAGGGTTTGCTGATAAAGGAAGTTAAACTAAGCCAGTGCCCTATTCTTTCTTTGCTTACTACACAGATCAGGCCCCCAGCTAGGCAGGAGCTGTCTGGAGAGGCAGAAAGCCATTACTTAAGGGCATCCCAGGGGCTCCAGCACCCAGGCAAAGAGGTGAGCAGACCACGGGGCCGATGAGGGGCTGGTTCCTGCTTTTGTGGTCTGTTCTCATCCTCAGGGCTGATTTTGTTCCTCCAAGTCTCAATCCCAGCATCCGTATCCCAGTAAGGTTGAATAACACGAGTTTATTCTGGAAAGACTATTTGGGCTCTAGTTCTAGCTCTCTCACTAACTGTGTGGCTTTGGGCAAATTACTTGGCTGCTCTGCGTTTCGGTCTACTCATCAGCAAGATGAGGGGGTCGGATTAGATGATCTGAATGTTTATATTCACTGAATAATGAATGAAGGCAGGACTGTTACCCAGGCGGGTCTTCCTGGGCTTTCTCAGTGATTCAGTCTCAATGAAGACAGGATGCTATTCAACATACCCTTGCTACAGTTTGACTCAAAACCATGCAGTTGGGGACATCAGACATGTCCCCGCTCCATGTAGAGCTTGGTAGTTCAATCGTGGACCACAGCTTCCAAGTTGAGCTTCCCTTTTGCCTGTTCTAACCATCACAGCAAAAAGCCTGGTTTCTAATCATGGTAGTAACCTCTGGCATAATATCCCCTCAGCCTCAGCTCAAGTAGGACAGTTCCCACACTTTTAGAAACTGCTCACTAGCAAATGAAGACATTTCCCTAAAGAATGGAAAGTAAAAGAGGTTGTGTAATGAGAAAATCATGTCGTGAAAATACGATGTGAAAATAGGATTTGTAATAAGAAAACGTCATGGAAATGTGGCATTTCTGAATTGGAATGTCAGTGGCTAGAAAGACAAGGCAAGCTGTGTACTTATTCATAAGGATGTGGAGACCACATAGCATCTTACACAAGGGGTCAGCAAAGTTTTTCTGTAGAGGGCCAGGTAATAAATGTCTCAGGCTTTGTGGGCCATGAGGTTTCTGTTGCAACTGCTCAACTCTGTAGGATGGAGGCAGCCATAGACCAGGGTCAAGACGAGGCTGTGGGCCAGTGAGGCACACCTGCCTGGGGCACAAAATTTAAGGGTGCCAAAAACCTCGGTAGCCAAGATAAATATTTGAATGCAATGTTTAAAAATTTATTGCAAAAAATCCATGATATAAAATATCACAATTTAAAGACAGAGGCCGGGCGTGGTGGCTGTCATGCCTGTAATCCCAGCACTTTGGGAGGCTGGGATCACTTGAGGTCAGGAGTTTGAGACCATCCTGGCCAACATGGTAAAACCCCATCTCTACTAAAAATACAAACATCAGTTGGGCATGGTGGTGTGTGCCTGTAATCCCAGCTACTCTGGAGGCTGAGGCAGGAGAATCGCTTGAACCCGGGAGGCAGGTTGCAGTGAGCTGAGATTGTGCCATTGCACTCTAGCTTGGGCGACAGAGCAAGCAAGACTCCATCTCAAAAAATAAATATAGACAGGATCAGAAAATATGTAAATGAATGAGTGTAGCTATGTTCCAATACAACCACTTGGCCTGGAGGCCATAGTTTGCTGATCCCTATCTGAGTCACCTGGGACCCTCCCAACAGAAGTTTACATCTTAGGATCCGAGGTGGCTGGACGGGGTTGTGAACTGTTTACTTCGGGGTGCGCTCTTTCCTTGTCTTTTGGTCCTCCTTCCTCTTTGGTGCTGTTTGTGCTTCTCAGCATCTTCTCTCCACATCCCGTTTCCTACGTTCCAGCAGCCCAGGCCTCACATTAGGCTTCAGGTCTTCTCCAATGTAACATTTCAACCAGGTCTCTGGCCTGGCTCGCGCCTCCCTTCGCCTGCATCCACTCAGCAAGGAGATGGCCACTCTCCGCACTTTGGAAATAATCTGATAATTGGCTTAACAGGCCGCGCCTCTTGGCTCAGGTGCATTTCAACAGTAGAAAG
This sequence comes from Plecturocebus donacophilus, assembly GCA_004027715.1. NCBI lineage: Eukaryota > Metazoa > Chordata > Mammalia > Primates > Pitheciidae > Plecturocebus > Plecturocebus donacophilus. Next base: position 5,980 of record PVKP010045217.1, on the reverse strand, counting down.
TTCTTTTAGTCAAAAGACCTGTGTTGTTTAAGGGTCAATTGTTATTTGTTGAATTACGAATGAAGTTAAGACTAACAGTTTAATATTACAAAGGGGTTGACTTCAGATGGGTGGGGTCTCAGGCATCGGTGAAGGGTAGCTCAGGTGGGTATTTTTAGGTGTTTGGTTCCCCCCAACCTCATGATATTGGCACCATTCGTGACTAGAGGAGAGCACCAGCCCTGGTCAAGAAGGTTTGGAGTTAGCTCCAAGATAGAGTTTGAAATCCACAATATGGACCCCGGGCCTCACCAGATGATTCTGGAATTACCTCCTGATTACCAGTCTCTGTAGATTCTCCCCTCCCTAATTCTTCCCTCACTCCCAAACACAGTAGCCTTGATGGGTACAGAGAGAAGCCGGCTAGGCTCTTAGCACTCTCAAAGACAGGATCAGATAATACATAAATGAATAATACATAAGTAAATCTGTGTTCCAATAAAACTTTATTTGGCCTGTCCTGATCAAGTTTAATAATGTTTAATAGATTTTTTAAAAAACATGAGTAGTTGTAACAATTCCTCTGTAATAACAGTTATATATGAACCCCTGGTCAAGGCCAGCAGCTTGTTCCTTTACCAAAAAAGTAAAGCCGCCCTCTGAGGACAAAATGGCACATGAGGAGTGGTGTATATTTTTCTTAAAGAAAAAAACCAAACCCAAACACTTCCTATTTACATATTTTCCATTTAAAAATTGGTCAGTGTGATTAATTCTGTTTTTAAATATAAGTTTCTAATGTGTTGCAGGTTTCAATGTACAAATTGTAGTTTGCTGATTAGATTTAAGGTGCTGCGATGTGAGGATGACCACAGCCCAAGACCAAGACTGGGGGAACCGTCTACCTACAGCCTGGCCGGACTTACTGTGAGTATCTTTGGGAGTGTTGGGGGAAGAGAAGGAGCTGAAGACCAGTGGCAGAAATGGCAGAGTGTTCCTGGGGACCACATAGAAGCTGTCAGTATCCCCACCCCACGCTTCTGCAGAGGGCCTGTGTCTACACACCACCCCATGCTCTGCGTGTGAGCACACGGGCTTGCTTGCACACACCAGACTCAGCTTAGCCTACACTATGAGGGCGCTGCTGCTTTGAGTCCCTTCCTTTGTCGTGAGGTCTTCATGCTGGTGCCTGATCCCTGAGAGCCCTCACTGTTGACACCCTTCCTTTCATACCTTCCCACGTTTCTGGATTACCTTGCCCTCAAGGTCACGTGCTTTCCGACACATTTCTGTAGGGTTTGCTCTTTGCCAAGGCTAAATGGATGATCAAAATCAGGAAAGTATTGACGAGGGATGGTGGGTCCCATGTGAAACCTTCTCTCCTAACACATTTGCTCTATGGCAGGACCTCACTGCTGTCCTCCAAATGAGCAGTTCGTGCAGAGAACCTTAGGTCCCGAGGTAGGTCTGGAGAGGAGCTGTGGGGGGTAGGGGTGGGGGGCGGTGCTGGCAGTGAGGTTGGAGGGATTCTTGGAATTGCTGCCTTCAACCTCACTGCAGGAGGATGCCCACTGGGGAATGAGGGCTGTGTCTTTGCGTCAGGAAAGTGCATAGGGAGTGCTGAGGGGGTGTATGCACAGGCCTAGGAGAAGGGCTGATTTTACCCACAGACCCCAGACTGTTCTGACCTGAAATGAAGATTTCAGACCATGCAGAGGTGAGGCAAATACAGGGGTGTGACAGATGAGAACATTTAAGTACTTGGGGAGCCAGAAAAAGTATGCTTGGTGACAAGGAGAGACAAACTGGTTGTTTCCGGTTGCAGAAAACAAGAAACACTGCTCTCAATGAAAGAACACTGAATGGTAATGGACAGGGAAGAAACAGCTCAGACCAAGGTTTCTAAGCAAAAAGCCAGAATCATCCCAGTAGAGGAAGACATTCTATAGTGGACAGACCCTGGACTGGGGGCCGGGAGACGATTTAAAGCTTGTCCTGACACTAAGCCTGTGATCTTAAGCAAGTATCTCTGCTTCTCTGCGCCTAATGGTCTTTCCTCAGCTGGCAATTGAGGCTAGCTGGGCCAGATGGTTTTTGGAGCTACCTTTGCAAGATTTCTCGGCATCCTGCCACCCAGGTGGGGCCCCCAGACTGCTAAGGCTGTTTCTTCCCTGTGCACCACACGTGGTCTCCCCTTTGCTGGGAAAGTGATCAACCCCCAAGCCAGGCTCCTGTTCAAACCCGCTCCCAGAGGTTAAAGGCTAGTTATTAAGGCAGTTTAAGAAATGGACATTCCTCTCGCTCCTCGGATCCTTCACGTGTTCTGCTAACCCCAAGGCAGCAGAGAGGGGCGGGAAGGGCGGCCTCCTCCCGACAGGCCCGGCTTTCTCTGGGGGCCTCCTGCGGCCACTCCACCCTCACCACCTTTCTTTGGAGAAGGCCTCGGTCTGCACGAGGTCGCCAGGGTGCTCGGGGATGCATGCACCGTTGAGGTCGCCCAGTTTATTGTCCGGCAGGTCCTCAGGCTTGGTGCAGAGCTTCAGGGCGCGGGAGATGAACACGTCCAGGTCGAACTGAGGGCTGGCGCCGCCGTCCACGGGGGCCGGGCAGCCAGGGGGCGAGGCAGACCCGCGGCACTCGGGGCCGTCGGCTGGTGGGCTGGCGTGCTCGGGGCCGCCCTGCGTGCTCTTGACCCACTGCGCGATCTCCAGGAAGAGGCTGGCCGGCTCGTCCTCGCGCGTCCCTGCGTCTGTCGGCCCGGTGGCCATGGGGGGCGCGCCGGCCGCCTGCTTCCAGTGCGACAAGTCCAGGATGAGCTTAGGCTCCGAGTAGTGGTGCGGCTTGTTGTCGCGCCACAGCAGCTTGTCCAGGTAGGACGGAGACCCCACCTTGTAGTCACAGGAGCGCCCGTAGTCGGCCTCGAAGGCGCGCTCCATGGACGAGTGCGACTGCTCCAGGAAGCGCTCGGAGCTGCTGTGCGAGTCCTTGCGCGGGTCCACCTGCACGTCCTCGGCCAGCGGCGTCGAACCCGCGCGCGGGTCGCGCTGCACCTCGCTGGCGTCCTGGCACCGGTCGGGCCGCCACTCCAGGTCCGATGACAGGCTCACAGGGTACCTGCGCGGGTACAAGGGGAGCGGTGATGAGACACCTGAGCCAGGTAGCTTCCGGGAGGGAGCCAAGCCCTCTAATCCCTGTTTGCCACTCACACACCTGCCTTCTATTCCTTCCGATCCCCTCTGCCTCTACCCCAACCCCTCAAGGTGGAAGGGAGATGGGACTAGTAATCGCGAGCCTTGAGGGCTCAGCTGGGGGCATGGATTGTTTGGCTGAACGCTTGTGTTCTCTTGCACGCATTCAAAACCCTGCAGATACTTCCTGTGCACCCACTATGCGCCAAGCACTCACTGTTCTAGACATTACTGGACACAGCAGTGAACAAAACAATCTCCCTGTCTTCATGGAACTTTCCAGTGGATCCACCTATGTAATGCTCCTGAAACGGTGATGGATGCACGAATCACCTGCGGATCTTGCTAAAATGCAGATCTGGATTCCGTAGATCTGAGATGGGGCCTGAGAGTCTAACAAGCTCCCAGCTGCTCTGATGCTGCTGGGCCTTGGACCACATTTAGGGGCAAGGCCCCAGCGAGTGCTTCTCAGCTCTGGATCCGATTAGAACCACATAGGGGATACTGCCTGCCTCACTGCTTTCCCATGCCAATTCTGATTGAGTACGTCTAGGGTGGGACCCTGCATCAGCATGTTTTTAAGATCTCCCAGGTGATTCTAAGGCACAGCCAGGGCTGAGAAGCCCTGCCCTGGTGGATCTGGTTGGGGACCCCACAGCACCTTGCATTGATGCAGGGCAGGTGGGGCCTACGGAAAGATTACAGATACCCTCTGGAGAAGTAGAATATCTTTGGCATTCTCCCCCGTGTCAACTGCCGTGAAGTCAGCTAGCCAAGAGCAAATGAAGGGCAGATAGGCAGGCAATCAGCTTCGGTCAAGCCCTCCCTTCCTTGTGCGGGTGCTCTATGGAGAACCCTGGGGTTGTGGGGGCAGGCAGGGAGCACAGAGGAGACATCAGCCTGCAGCCAGCTGCTCCCAGAGCAGGCCCAACAGACAGACCAAGGACAGGGGGTTCAGCTGTGCGGGGTAGACCTGGCAGCTGCAGCCCACAGTGTGGTTGGAGAGGCATAGGAAGGCCTCAGCACCGTCCACCTCCCAGTGATGCCACCAGGGGAGGAATCCCTCCTAGAACTGAACCTGCCTCTTGAGTGGTTTTGGGCAGAAATTTCCAGGAGGAAGGGTGTGTGAAGACTCTGACTCTTGGCTGCTCTATTCCAAGTGCCAAACATGCATTATCTGTAGTCTTCATAGCAACTCTGCGGACTTCGTGTTATCACCCCCACTCTACAGCTGGGAAACTAGCATTCCAAGAGGGTAAGGAGCTTGCCCACAGCAGAGGAGTCTTCGTCAGCCTCCTCCCTCAGGCAGCTGTGATGGGAACGGTCGGGAGCACAGGTGCACCAGGTTTAGGGTAGTCAGGCAGCAACAAAGAAATCCTGTGACAGTTTTCCTGGCATAACCCTATGCCACAGTCGCAGAAAGTACAGGATGACTCTCACTGAGCCAATGCTCTTTGCCCCCAGGCTCTCTGGAGGAAGGGGCTACAGGGACCATAGTCAAGGGCAAGCCTGCCACAGGGGTGGCGGAAGACAGAGTCTTCATTAATCTCTATTTGCTGGCAATGCTTAAAAACAATTGACAACAACAAGCCAGCACACCGGTCCAAAAATAGCAGCGCTGCCCTGGCCCTCCCTCTGTGCCTCCTTAATCTGAAACCCATCATCTGTCAAATGACTAAAAAGGAGAAATTGCTCATCTGTCACTTATGTAACTAGCTGTCACATTCCCACAGCAGTGGGACTCCCAGTTAGGCCCCCTCGGAGTCCTAGCTGTTCAGCCCTCGACTGCTGTTTCTAAACTGAGCAGCTACCAGCTCTCCCTCCCAGAATTAGCAGATGGTGATGCCCAAATGTTTAGCTGCCTAATCTAAGAACATCAGACAGGAAAAGATCTAAGAGATCATTACGTGGCTAGGCAGAAATTGTTTAAAAATACATCTTCTACCCAACGCTGATTCATTGGTAGTGGCTTCCAGGGACACTTGTTGAGGATTCTGTAGCCAAGCCCAGTTTAGCAGGAAATGGTCCCGTAACTGCACAGCAGCATCTGACATGGATGCACATTGTGGAGAGCGCCAGCGGGCCGAGCATTAACTGCGAGAGACGATGCCAGTCTTCACCTTAGACCTGTAGCTTCCGTGCGTGTCAATGGGCAATAATAATGAAGCCCGTTAATGGCAGTCTTTTTTCTTTTTTCTGACAGGGTCTCACTCTGCAACCTCAAACTTCTGGGCTCAAGGATTCCCCAGCCTCAGCCTTTCTAGTGTCCGAGACCAGAGCCATGTGCCACCATGCCTGGCTAATTAAAAAAAAAAATTTTAGAGATGGGGTCTTGCTTTGTTTCCCAGGCTGGTCTGGAACTCCTGGCCTCAAGTGATCCTCCTGCCTTGGCCTCCTAAAGTGCTGGGATTACAGGTGTGAGCCACCGTAGCTGACCTTTAATGGCATTTTCTTTTTTTTTGAGATGGAGTTTTGCTCTGTCACCAGGCTGGAGTGCAGTGGCATGATCTCGGCTCACTGCAACCTCCACTTCCCAGGTTCGAGCGATTCTCCTGCCTCAGCCTCCCAAGTAGCTGGAACTACAAGCATGCGCCATCATGCCTGGCTAATTTTTATATTTTTAGTAGTAGAGACAGGGTTTCACCGTATTAACCAGGCTGGTCTTGAACTCCTGACCTGGTGATCTGCCGGCCTCGGCCTCCCAAAGTGCTGGGATTATAGGCGTGAGCCACTGCGCCCAGCCTCTAATGGCATTTTTAAAAGGTGCCAACATGAAACTGAGAAAGCGTTTTGTAATAGTGATTTCTGTTTTT
>PVKP010045216.1:0-16267 GCA_004027715.1 Plecturocebus donacophilus | reverse complement strand
TTTTTTTTTTGAGTTGGAGTCTTACTTCGTCACCCAGGCTGGAGTACAGTGGCACAGTATAGGCTCACTACAACCTCTGCCTCCTGGGTTTCAAGCGATTCTCATGTCTCAGCCTCCCGAGTAGCTGGGACTACAGGCACACACCACCACACCCGGTATTTTTGTATTTTTAGTAGTGAGGTGGTTTTGCAATGTTGGCCAGGCTGGTCTTGAACTCCTGGCCTCAGGTGATCTGCCCACCTTGGGCTCCCAAAGTGCTGGGATTACAGGCATGACCCACAATGCCTGGCCTGTTTTCATATCTTCTTAATCATCAAATGCACTATGGTGCTACCCTCAGAGTTACTTGCACAAAAATGCAGGGATCACAAACTCGTGTCTTGCTGTGTCGCCCATACTGGTCTCGAACTCCTGGACTCAAGCAATCCCCCTGTCTCAGCCTCCCAAAGTGCTGGGATCAGAGGTATGAGCCGCCACACCCAGCCTTGTTTATATATTAATCATATTAAAATATTCTTCATTTCTGGAAAAATATGCTCTTTTCCACTTTTCTTTAGTACTACCGCTGTCAAGTCATACTTTTTTTCATTTTTGAAAGAAATATCATCAATAGAGAAGTATAAAATACAAGGGCAATAATAAACACCAACAGCGAGTACCAGAAACTTACTCCACTGGAGAGCTTATGCTCACCTAAAGGAAGGCAGCTGGGGCCGGGTGCAGTGGCTCACTCCTACAATTCCTGAACTCTGGCAGGCCAAGGCAGGAGGATCACCAGGAGTTTGAGACCAGCCCTAGCAACACAGTGAGTCCCCATCTCTAGCGGGGAAAGAGCGGGGAATTAAAAAAGAGAGCAGCTGTAATTCAGCTTGGGTTAACTGTTGTCATGGGAAACTATGGGCCGCCTATTGATAGAGCTCCTAATTTTTCAGAATAACCAAAATATAGAGACTTTATGTAAAATAGCTAATTTTTAAACGTTGGCTCAAAAAATTTTTAACCATCAATGCAAAGAGAAATATGTCTACAAACTGAGTTTGGCCTGCAGGCTGCCAGTATCCAACCCTTGGTCAGATACTAAATAAATATGGGTTGTTTGAATGGTTGAAGAGACGGAAGAAAATGAAACAAAGTTTAGGAATGTATGGTCTAAAATTGATGCAATAATAGTATCCATTCTTTATTCAACTCAAAGCATAAACCAAAGAACAAATATTTTATTTAATTAACCTGAGGGTGAATTCTGCAGTGCAAAAACAAATTATTTTTTATTTTTAGAGATAAGGTCTCACCCTGTTGTCCAGGCTGAAGCACTGTGGCACAAATATAGCTCACTGCTGCAACCTCAAGCTCCTGGAGACCACAGACACATGCCACCACATCGGCTAATGTATGTTTTGTAGAGACAAGGTCTCACTATGTTGCCCAGGCTGGTGTCAAATTCCTGGTCTCAAGCAATCCTCCTGCTTGGGCCTCCCAAAGTGTTGAGATTACAGATGTGAGGCACCACACCCAGACCAAATAAACACGTGGTGTCACCTCATTAGCAAACACCTTGCTTATGTTCACCACAGCATTGTCTGTAATAGCAAAAAGTTGTAAACAATCTAAATGTCCATTTCTGTAGTCTAGACATGAAGAAAACAGGGTACAGGGCTGGGTGCAGTGGCTCACACCTGTAATCCCAACACTTTGGGAGGCTGAGGTGGGCAGATCACAAGGTCAGGAGTTCGAGACCAGCCTAGCCAACACAGTGAAATCTCATCTCTACTAAAAATACAAAAAATAGCTGGGTATGGTGATGGGTGCCTGTGATCCTAGCTCCTCAGGAGGCTAAGGCAGAGAATCGCTTGAACCTGGGAGGCAGAGGCTGCAATGAGCCAAGATGGTGCCACTGTGCTCCAGCCTGGGTGACAGAGCAGGCCTCCATCTCAAAAAAATAGTAATAATAATAGGCCAGGTGTGGTGGCTCATGCCTGTAACCCCAGCACTTTGGGAGGCCAAGGTAGGCGTATCACAAGGTCAGGAGATGGAGACTATCCTGGCCAACCTGGTAAAAGCCCATCTCTACTAAAATACAAAAAAAAAAAAAAAAAAAAAAAAAAATTAGCTGGGTGTGGTGGCACATGCCTGTAATCCTAGCTACTCAGGAGGATGATGCAGGGAAATTGCTTTAACCCGGGAGGTGGAGCTTCCAGTGAGCCTCCACTGCACTCCAGCCTGGCAACAGAGCAAGACTCCATCTCAAAAAATAAACACGTAAATAAAAGGACATCAACTGTAATAATGCCTTCTTAAATAAAGAAAATGGAACTGTAATCTCAGCACTTTGGGAGGCCGAGCCATGTAGATCACAAGGTCAGGAGATTGAGACCACCCTGGACAACATGGTGAAACCCCGTCTGTACTAAAAACACAAAAAATTAGCCGGGTGTGGTGGCATGTGCCTGTAATCCCAGCTACTCAGGAGGCTGAGGCAGGACAATCGCTTGAACCCAGGAGGCAGAGGTTGTATGAGCCAAGATCGTGCCACTGCACTCCAGCCTGGGCAACAGAGTGAGACTCCAACTCAAAAAAAAAAAAAAGGCTCTGAAGCAAACATGACAAAATGTTAACATATGTCAATTCTGGTAATAGGTATATGACTATTTTGTAGTATTACTGCAGGTACTTTTCCTGAACATTTGACATATTAATAATAAAAATTTAAAAAACAAATTAAACTATAAATAAACAAAATAAAATTTTAGCTAGGCACGATGGCTCACACTTGTAATCCGAGCACTTCAGGAGGCCGATGCAGGTGCATCACCTGAAGTCAGGAGTTCAAGACCAGCATGGCCAACACGGTGAAACCCCAACTCTACTAAAAATACAAAAACTAGCCAGGCGCAGTGGCGGGTGCCTGTTCCAGCTACTCAGGAGGCTGAGGCAGAAGAATCGCTTGAACTGGGGAAGGCGAGGCTGCAGTGAGCCAAGACTGCTCCACTGCACTCCAGCCTAGGCGATAAGAATGAAACATCATCTCAAAATAAATTAATTAATTAAAATAAAGAAAACTCAAAAAGTACTTTTTTCATTGAGCATATGCCTCCTGACAGGACTTCTGACAGGTAACAAGTTGGATATGTAAATGAAATGAAAGCACTGAAGGATGTGAAGCCCTCCTATGAAGAATTTTGGAGTTGAGTATTTAAGGCTCATAATCTGGCTACTCACAAACCACGTGACCTTGGGCAAATTTGCAAACTTCCTAAACCTATTTACCCATTTTTAAAAAGGGACTAATACCACTACCTTCCTCAAACAGCTGCAGTGAAGCTCAACGAAACAGTCAATATTTAAGGATTTATCTACCTTTGTATAGCCCTCACCTCCAACTCAAGAATAGTGAAGTAATACAAAGACAGTAATTTCACTTTTGCACTTTTGTATACACAGCAAAGTAAAAGACTTTGCTTTCCTAGTGTCCAAGAACAGACAAATCATTTTTGCCATCAAAAGAAAAGCAGAAAGGTTATCTCATCTTAATCATCTTCATCATTACCATAACAACCACCACCATTTATTGAGTACTTAGTATGTTCTAGGCTCTTTAAATGCATTAACTCACTTGACAAATCAGATAATATATTTTACATAAGCTATAATGAGAGAAAAATAGGTACTATAAGATTACAAACTCAGAGAAAAGAAAGTTTCTTCCAGGTGGAAAAAATCAGAAAAGATTGCCTGGAAATGGAAAACCTGGTATGTAGATTTGAAGCATAAGTAAGGGGGGCGGGGCAAGGACTAAAAGCAGCAAAAGGAACAGAAAATATCTTCCCAAAGCTGAACCACAGGAGACATGGAAGGCAGTAAGAAAAAGGATGAAAAGGTGAGCCAAGACATATAAGAAAAGTCTCTGAGCTGGGCACAGTGGCTCACGCCTGTAATCCCAGCACTTTGGGAGGCTAAGGCAGGCAGATCACCTGAGGTCAAGAGTTCAAGACCAACCTGATCAACACGGTGAAACCCCATCTCTACCAAAAATAAAAAATCAGCCGGGCGTGGTGGCGCATGCCTGTAATCACAGCTATTCGGGAGGCTGAGGCAGGAGAATAGTTTGAACCTGGGAGACAGAGGTAGCGGTGAGCCAAGATCGTGCCATTGCACTCCAGCCTGGGCAACAAGAACGAAACTTGGTCTCAAAAGAAAAAGTCTTTGAGTGCCCATTTAGGATTAAATAAACACCTACTCGGTACCATATTTTGCCACTATGTTCTTTACATTTTCATTAAAGACAGCAAAAAGCTGATGATGTGTTTTCGGCAACAAAGTGACTTAAAACCTGTGGTTCAGGAACACGTAGCTGGCTGCTTTACGTAATATTCTATACAACTCCTCCTCTTATCCTCTGCTATGGCTAATAACACCTAGTTTCTCAGTTCCACTCAGTCACCCAAACTACAAATCTGAATTGTTTAAACTTCCCTCTCCCCATCACACTACTCATTCACAACTGGACCTCCTAAACCTTTCTCCAGTCAACAACCTTCATTATAACTGTCTTGCTTCAAGCACTAACCGTATTTCCTGGAAAAGTCTCCATGACCATGCCAGGTACAGTGGTTCGTGCCTGTAGTCCCAGCTACTCGGGAGGCTGAGGTGGGAGGATCGCTTGAGCCCAGCAGTTCTGGGTTGTAGTGAGCAATGCCAATCAGGTGTCTACACTAAGTTCGGCATCAATGTGGTAACCTCCCGGGAGCTAGGCACCACCAAGTTGCCTAAGGAGTGGTGAACGGGCCCGGGTCAGAAACTCCCGTGCTGATCAGTAGTGGGATCGTACCTGTGAACAGCCACTGCACTCCAGCCTGAGCAACACAGAGAGACCCTGTCTCTTTAAAAAAAAAAAAAAAAAGATAGGCCGGGCGCAGTGGCTCATGAGGTCAGGAGATCAAGACCATCCTGGCCAACATGGTGAAACCCCATCTCTACTAAAAATACAAAAAAATTAGCTGGGCGTGGTGGCATACATCTATAGTCCCAACTACTCAGGAAGCTGAGGCAGGAGAACTGCTTGAACCCAGGAGGCAGAGATTGGAGTGAGCCAAGATGGCACCACTGCACGACAGCCTGGGCAACAGTGCAAGACTCTGTCTCAAAAAAAAAAAAAAAAGATAAAAGGTAAAAGTCTACATGACCTCCAAAGTCTACATTCCTCCTTGCCACCCACATAATCTATCTAAAATGCACATCATCTTGCCTTTGCTTGAAATTGTTGGACTTCCAACTTGCCTGTAAGCTATACAGAATACACAGATTCTATCACTCTGGCTCAGACATACCTCTCCAACCTCAAATTCTACAATCCCCTCTGCCAAACTACTACCAGCATACACAAAATAGTTTCTCATGCTTTTGTGTCTATTTATGTTGCTGTTCCCTCTACCTAAAATGACCTCCCATGTTCACTCCAATTATTCATTCATTTTTTTTGTGTGTGAGACAGAGTCTTGCTGTTGCCCAGCAGTCTAGAGTGCAGTGGCACCATCTTGGCTCACTGCAATACACTGCCTCCCAAGGTCACGCAATTATCCTGTGTCAGCCTCCCAAGCAGCTGGGATTACAGGCATGCGCCACTACGCTTGGCTAATTTTTGTATTTTTAGTAGAGATGACGGACACTTCACCACGTTAGCCAGGCCGGTCTCGAACCCCTGACCTTAAGTGATCCACCCACCTCAGCCTCAGAAAGTGCTGGGATTACAGGTATGAGCCGCCTGGCCCAATTATTCATTCTTCAAGATTCAGTTCAAGTAACATCTCTTGGCTATCTTTAGTGAGAAGACAGGCCCTGCAATAGCCTAAGTGACATAAATCATATACAAGGTATACCACAGCAACTCAGGACAGCTTGAAAATACCAAGTACACTGATTTTCCTGTCCATTTAATCATTTTATTCAGAATCTGGGCTGGGCACGGTGGCTCATGCCTGTAATCCCAGCTACTCAGGAGGGTGAGGCAAGAGAATGGCTTGAACCTGGGAGGTGGAGGTTGCAATCATGCCATTACACTCCAGCCTGGGCAACAAAAACAAAACTACGCCTCAAAAAGAGAGTAAAAAGAATCTGGAGAAAATTTTAATTCAAGAAAGTTCAAATTACCCAATGTCAATCAATCAACTCAAAAAAAAAAAAAAAAAAAGGATGTGTACTGTAGAGATATGGAGTCAGCATAGCAGGGTGGCTGAAAGACCAGACTGTGGAGCCTAGATACCTGAGGTTCCACTTTCATCTCTGCTACTGACAAAGCTGTTATGCTGGGCTCGCTAAATTCTCCTAGAATGTTGTGAGGAGCAAATGAATATTTGTAAAGCACTTAAAACAGTGCCTAGCATATAGTAAGAGCTATGTAAATATTTGTTAAATAAATACAAAGAGAGCCAAGGAAGTGTTCTTTTTAAGTAGAGAAGTATGATATGGTCAGATTGTACTTTAGATAGGTGACTGGGGACTATGTAGCAGAAAGATGTTAACAGGACAAGACTGGATTTAGAGACTACGTGAAATTAGTCGGGTAGGAAATATGTGAACTATGATAACAGTAGTAATGGTTAAGTATGACTAGAAGGAGACTGATTCAACAAATACTGCAGAGGTAACATTGGCAAGACAAGGTAAGTGACTGGACTCAGAGGAAGAAAGAAAAGATTTAAGGTTGAGTCCCACGTAAGGTAGTATTTCTGATGTTTTCAAAAGCAATATTCTTCTAGGAACTTTACCTCTTAGATGTCTTCTGTGCTAGTGACATTTGATGTTTTGGGAGTGTATTAACGCTTCCATAAAAATGTGAACTACAGGCCTGAGAGAGTCTTTAAACTCTCAAATTTATAGACCCTTGTTTTTTGTCTTTCTTTTTTCTTCAGTAGGTAGAGAGAATTTCTCTTTAAGGACATACGATTATACAGAACACTTATTTAGCCCAAGTCCAAAGAGACAGAAAGGGTGAATAATAATTTTATTATGTTTCTTTTATCTTTATGTTGAGGTTTGTGATGATAAAGATTATACCACCATGGTAATACTGCAAAAATTTTTAAGTGACTGTCATTAAAGACAAATTAAAATTCGTTAATTATGTTATTTCCCATTCTTTCACTGTTTGTTCATATATGATAAACTTTGATAACCAGAATATTTCATTACTTATTCAACCCTTTGATAAACCTTAGCTCCTTATTTCTAGATTTGTCAACTTTTTTTTTTTTTTGAGGTGGAGTCTCCCTCTGTTGTCCAGGCTGGAGGAGGGCAGTGGTGTGATCTTGGCTCACTGCAACCTCCGCCTCCCAGGTTCAAGCAATTCTCCTGCCTCAGCCTCCCAAGTAGCTGAAACTACAGGCGCCTGCCACCAGGCCTGGCTAATTTTTGTATTTTTACTAGAGACGGGGGTTTCACCATGTTGGCTAGGCTAGTCTAGAACTCCTAACCTAGTGATCTACCCACCTTGGCCTCCCAAAATGCTGGGATTACAAGCGTGAGCCACCACACCCGGCCCATCTGTTAACTTTAAAAATGTTTTTTCTTAGGCTGAGAGCAGCGGCTCATGCCTGTAATCCCAGCACTTTGGGAGGTCGTGGCAGGAGAACCACCTGAGGTCAGGAGTTCAAGGCCTGGCTGGCCAACATAGTGAAACCCTGTCTCTACTAAAAATACAAATATTAGCTGGGTTTGGTGGCAGGCACCTGTAATCTCAGCTACTGGCACCTGTAATCTCAGCTATTTGGGAGGCTGAGGCAGCACAACTGCTTGAATCTGGGAGACGAAGGTTACAGTGAGCCGAGATCGCACTACTGCATTCCAGCCTGGGCAAAAAGAGTGACCCCATCTCAAAAAACAAAAATTAGCCAGGTGTAGCCAGGTACCATGGATCACACCTGTAATCTCAGCACTTTGAGAAGCTGAGGCAGGCGGATCACTTTAGGTCAGGAGTTTGAGACCAGCCTAGCCAACATTGTGAAACCCCATCTCTATTAAACATAAAAAAAATCTGCCAGGCGTGGTGGCGGACACCTGTAAGCCCAGCTACTCAGAAGGCTAAGGCAGGAAAATCACTCGAACCCAGGAGGCGGGGGCTGCAGTAAGCCAAGATCACACCATTGCTCTCCAGCCTGGGTGACAAAAGCAAGATTCCATCTCGAAAAACAAGAAAGAAATATTCATACATGGGTTTAGTCAACAGCTTATTTCATTTTCTCTGACAATGCTAAACGTATAGCCTTTCCTCACCCATAAAAAGTTAACCAGGCCGGGCGCGGTAGCTCATGCCTATAATTCCAGCACTTTGGGAGGCCCAGGCAGTCAGATCACCTGAGGTCTATCATATTCTTCTATCTTTGCCTTAGAATATAAATGGATTGGGCTGGACATGGTGGTTCACACCACTAATCCTAGCACTTTTGAGACCAGCCTGACCAACATGGAGAAACTCCATCTTGCTAAAAAAAAAAAAAAAAAAAAAAAAAAAAAAAAAAAAAAAAAAAAAAAAAAAAAAAAAAAAAAAAAAAAAAAAAGTAATAATAGTAATAATAATACAAAATTAGCCGGGTGTGGTGGCAGATGCCAGTAACCCCAGCTACTCGGGAGGCTGAGGCAGAAGAATCTCTTGAACCCAGGAGGCGGAGGTTGCGGTGAGCCAAGATCATGCCATTGCACTCCAGCCTGGGCAACAAGAGTGAAACTCCGTCTTACCTATACATTTTGATTATCTGCTTTTGGTGCTCTTCATGTTGACAAGAATTGACAGTTAGCTGAAGCTAAAAAAAAAAATGTTAACCAAGGCCAAGCGTGGTGGCTCATGCCTGTAATCCTAGCACTTTGGGAGGCCAAAGCAGGTGGATTACCCAAGGTCAGGAGTTCAAGACCAGCCTAGCCAACATGGCAAAACCCTGTTTCTACTAAAAATAAAAAATTAGTCAGGTGTGGTAGCACATGCCTGTCATTCCAGCTACTACTCAGGAGGCTGAGGCAGGAGAATCACTTGAATCTGGGAGGCGGAGGTTTCAATGAGCCAAGATTTGAGCCTGGGCAACAGAGTGAGACTCCATCTCAAAAAGAAAAAAAAATTAACCAAAATACTAAATAATCAAAACACCTGACTCATCTATCTCTACCTTCTTTCTTTTGTAGTTAGCTTTTTTTTTTTTTTTTTTTTTTTTTTTGAGACAGAGTCTCGCTCTGTTGCCAGGCTGGGTTCAAGCAATTCTCCTGCCTCAGCCTCTGGAGTAGCTGGGACTACAGGCACGCACCACCACGCCCAGCTAAGCTTTGTATTTTCATTTAGTAGAGATGGGGTTTCACCATGTTGGCCAGGATGGTCTCCATCTCTTGACCTCGTGATCCACCCACCTCGGCCTCCCAAAGCGCTGGGATTACAGGCGTGAGCCACTGCACATGGCCAGCATATTTTTTATAAAATAAAAATATGAAAAGAGGAATAGATAAAACACTAGTATATAATAAAACATATTCACTCTTGCTGCCCAGGCTGGAGTGCAATTGCGCAATCTCGGCTAACTGCAACCTCCACCTCCTGGCTTCAAGCAATTCTCCTGTCTCACCCTCCCAAGTAGCCGGGATTACAGGCACACGTCACCATGCCCAGCTAATTTTTGTATTTTCAGTAGAGACGAGCTTTCACTATCTTGGCCAGGCTGGTCTCAAACTCCTGACCTCATGCAATCCGCCCAACTTGGCCTCCCAAAGTGTTGGGATTACAGGCATTAGCCACTGTGCCCAGCCCATAAAACATATTCTTCTATCTTTGCCTTAGATTACAAATGGATTGGGCTGGACATGGTGGCTCACACTTCTAATCCCAGCACTTTGGGAGGCCAACTCAGGCGGGTCACTTGAGGCCAGGAGTTCTATAGTAAAAATACAAAAATTATCTGGCCCTGGTGGTACGTGCCTCTGGTCCCAGCTACTTGGAGAGTGAGGCATGAGAATCGCCTGAAACTGGGAGGTGGCAAGGTTGCAATGAGCTGAGATAGCACCAGTGTACTCCAGCCTGGGTGATAGTGCCAGCATACTCCAGCCTGGGTGATGGAGTGAGACTCGGCTCAAAAAAAAAAAAGGTTAAAAATGGATTAATCCACACTGCAAAATTCTGGTAACCATAAAACTTTCTACAACGCTTTCAAAAATTAAACTTCTTAAAAATTTCAAAGATTCTTAATTTTACTTTTATAAGAAGACAGTCTCAGAAAATTTCTTTTTTCTTTCTTTTTTTTTTTTAAGATGTGGGTTCACCATGATGGCTAGGCTGGTCTTGAACTCCTGACCTCAGGTGATCCACCCACCTCGGCCTCCTAAAGTGCTAGGATTACAGGCGTGAGCCACCACACCCGGCCAGAAAATTTCTTAAGAGCCTCAGTGAACTGTCAATTCTTGTCAACATAAAGCGCTCCAAAAGCAGATAATCAAAATGTATAGGTAATTTGTCCAGGTGAGTTAATTCACTTTTTGTACTTGAGAATTCTGTCACAATGTAACCCTGTTCCCTCAGACAACATAAAATCTCTGTATAGGAAATGTGGCCACTCTTCCCTCCATCACCTTAATTCTCTCAAGATGACTAGAGTTAACTGTTACAAAGATCTTTAGGATAGCACATTTCCTTTCCCATAACCCTTCATTCAGTCAATGCAACTAGTATTTACTTATTAATACTATCTTAAAGCAATATTAGGCATTTTTTGGAAGAAGCTACTCAAATGCCAAAAGCCTTATGCATGCAAAGCAGTCAACAATATAGACCACATGTTAATAAATGCCAATCTAAATGATGCAGGCAATAAATGCCACCAACTTTCACCATTTTAGATTAACCAAGATAAGGAGTCCAATAGTTATAAAAAGAAGGAATATGTGATCTTGCAAAGCAGTACCCAAATGGTTCTGTGACTATAATATTGACCTTATTCTAGTCACTAACCTGACATTCGACAGGAAAAGAAATTCTCTGGATTTTAGTTATCTTATCCATAAAAATACCAATCTACCTCAAAAAGTAGCTGACACAAGAACAAGAAAATTAGTACCAACCTCAATATTTGTAAAGTTCTAGAGAAATGTTTATGACAATGTTAAATGACAATATAGAGTACCGCTCCAGAAGTAACCTTGACAAAGGCAGATTAACCCTAACTAGGTAAGTTTCAACAAAAAGCATCGTCTTTTAAAAAGAAAATAAAGCAAAATAATAAGCGCTTAAGATGCCTGCCACCAATGAGTATAAAGCATTTCACAAATATCAATGAAATTCTATAACTGCCATGCCAAGGTTAAAAATCCCAAATATAACAGACGTTAAAGTTCCAATTCAATGACTAGCCAAAAAGGGCCATACCAAACCAGCAACAAAGTCAGAGCAATCCAAAAAGCCTTCACTGCAGTTAACTATTACGCCAACATAATACAGCATCTTTCTTCACGAAATACAGATTTCTCAAAATGTTTGTCCTTCAATGATGAGAATTTACAGCTAAGCATCTTCTGGAGAATGGTAAGTCTGCCTTTTTTCAGAACTCATATTGTATACCATTCGTTTTATTTTAAATGGAGCAACTTTCTAAGTAAAAAAACCAGTTAACAGTTGTATTGTAGATGACATAATAACAGCGGCAAAGAATTTCCATTTCAAAACTTAACTATTTCTCTTTCCAAAGCATATAAAAGTTACCTGTCATAATGAAATATTTTCATAACATGGACTGAGAGGCAAGTAAAAAATATTTTAGGACCGCAAGCAGAAACAGTTAGCTTGGTTTAAAACCAACCGAGCCTCAAGTCCCTTTGGCAAAAAGAGTGCCTGACTCACTGCTTTAGAACTCAATAGGAAGATACCAAAAATTTACTCTGCCCAAAGATTTTGCTTTAGGTTTTTTTTAAGATATCTTCATCTTTTTTTTTTTTTTTTGAGACGGAGTTTGGTTCTTGTTGCCCAGGCTGGAGTGCAATCGCGCAATCTTGGCTCATTGCAACCTCCACCTCCCGGGTTCAAGCGATTCTCCTGCCTCAGCCTCCTGAGTAGCTGAAACTACAGACGCATGCCACTATGCCTGGCTAATTTTTTGTATTTTTAGTAGAGACAGTGTTTCACCATGTTGGCCAGGTTGGTCTGGAACTCCTGATGTCAGGTGATCCAGCCACCTCGGCCTCCCAAAGTGCTGGGATATAGCCAGAGCCACTGTGCCTACCCAGACGTCTTCATCTTGAAATTGACAATTTCCATAGCATCCATGGCTTATTTACAAAGATGACAGATTGTGGTAAGATGAACCACATGTAAACAAGACGGTCTTATTTTTTGATGGATACTTAAAATATAAGCCATAAAGTCTCACACACACACACACACACACACACACACACACACACACTCTCTCTCTCTCTCTCTCTCTCTCTCTCAGTATACAACTGAGAGAGAACCATTTATATTCTCTTTTAAAAATATAAAATACAGCCAGGTGCAATGGCTCACACCTTGGGAGGCCGAGGTGGGCAGATCACAAGGTCAGTGGTTCAAGACCAGCCTGGTCAAGACAGTGAAACCCTGTCTCTACTAAAAATACAAAAATTATCTGGGTGTGGCAGCAGGCACCCGTAATCCCCACTACTCGGGAGGCTGAGGCAGAAGAATCACTTGAACCCAGGAGGCAGAGATTGCAGTGAGCCAAGACCACGCCACTGCACTCCAGCCTGGGCGACTGAGCAAGACTCCGTCTCAAAAAAAAAAAGACAATGAGACATGGATGAACAGCTAGAAAACCAAAAATTATGACACTGATTTTTCCTTCGCAGAGACATCTCAAAATCTCTTTACACTAGAGATATTTTATCTGGAAAAATAGGTAACAAATAATTGTACTTAAAAATTCCTTCCAATCTCATTAAAAGTTGTATATAGAACTACAAAGAATTTCAAAAATTAATCTCCAAATTAAGCGTAAGATTTTGCAACATATATCAAGAAACACTACACACATTTGGAACTCTAAAGCTCTCTTAAGTCAAATTATCTTAAGCTCCTGATTAATAATCTACTGAAAAATCACTAGTGTGTGTGTGTGTGTGTGTGTGTGTGTGTTTTGATGGAGTCGCACTCTGTCTCCCAGGCTGGAGTGCAGTGGCTCACTGCAACCTCCACCTCCTGGGTTCAAGCAATTCTGTCTCAGCCTCCTGAGTAGCTGAGACTACAGGTGCACACCACAACCCCTGGCTAATTTTTTTGTGTTTTCAGTAGAGACAGGGTTTCACCATATTGGTTAGGCTGGTCTCCAACTCCTGACCTCAGGTGATCTGCCTGCCTCGACCTCCCAAAGTGCTAGGATTACAGGCGTGAGCCACCGCACCCGGCCCATAGTGTGCTTTTATACCTACAAACAGTAGGAATAGGAATATGTCAGACACATAATACAGTGAATTATCATTCCCAACCTTACTCATTTCGTCACCATATTAACCCTTCTACTTTCTAATCGTATTAAAAAGAACAAAAATGTAAAAATACACACTGACGAACATTCATAAAGCTAATCAAAATCACATTTACTACATATATATGAAGTTATTTTGAAGATGTCTACTCAGGTGAACGGGTGATACAAGGCATTAAAATGACCTATCTTATGGCAGTATCTCACAAAAACGTCCGTTTCAAAGGGCAACACAAGAAGAAAGGTTTAAAGGGCCTTTAATGCAAATTATCTTATCCTTTTTTTCTCATATTTTATGTTCATTATTTCAAAACCTTAAACAGATTTACTGTTTTAAGTAGAAGAAAACTGTAGTTTTTTTTTTTTTTTTTTTTTTTTAAGAATTTTGCAGTATTCCTGTACCTCCTACTAATTCTTGGCAAATATTTCTGACATTAATTAATTTATACTGATACGACTAGAACAATAAAAATCATTAACAAGAGTGTAGATATGTGTTATCTATGTTTAGATATGTGTAGATATATGTTAATATATTAACATATATAGACACAGACACACGGACAAACACAGAGACAATAAGTGTCTGTTTTAAAGGAGGGACACTGCTTTTTATCCCAATCATTCCATGCCCATCATGCAAAAAAGGCAGAAAATATTTGATTTTAAAATTTACTACTGAAAAACGACTTAGTTGTAGCAACCATTCATATCAAACAACCTTACAAAACCTAAGCAAGAGAAAGGCGCTGTGAAAGGGCAATCTAGCATTTCACAGCTTCTGCTCCCTTACTCCACCCAGTCTTCTCGGCTCAATGGCTGTTCACAGCATCCACAAATATTAGCCCGTTTTTTTAGAAAGGAAGTGGGAGGAGGTACCAACATAGGGCTTGCTCCATCAAAATCAACATATACAGAAGTACTTCGTGTGAAAAACTGGGTTTCTTTCTGATTTTTAAAAAATATATACCAGCCTCAAATTTCTTTTAGGAGATTCCCCCCTTCTGAACAATCCAAACAATAATCATTAATGAACACGAAAGAAATCACCCTAAATACAGATTACTCTTGTGCTTTATTAAAAACTGCAATTTGCAACTGCCAATTATTTTGTGAAACTGTGTCCTAAAAGACACCCATTAGAGATTAAAAGCAAGCTAATGCCTTAAAACCATATCAGAATTTTTTAAGTAAAAGCTTTTACTATACATTCAACATCACTATGATGACATACTCAACAGGAAATTTTCCTGATTATGAGACTGGACCCCGAAGCAATCAAGCCCTGCTGCAGCAAAAAAGAAAAAAAGGAAGAAAAGAAGCACTACTGTGGCAAAAAGGGAGGGATGACATTATTACCGGTATGGAAGGCCCAAGCACTGTCTCCTCCGCCCTGGCCTCAAAAAGAAATTCACACAAAATAACCCACCCCCCCAACAAAAATAGAATTGCCAAGATTGGCACATATTGTCTGGCCTTTAAAACGTTATGAATCTCAAAGATTGGGCGCTTAAAGGAGAGGTGGGAATCACAGTAATATCTCCATTTGTCCGGAATGCCACTTAAGGAAAGAGGGAGGGGGGACCTTGGCATGACATAGCCCATTGAGAACGAAACCACAAATCTGGTCCTCCTCTTCAAAGCCGTATTTTCTTAACCAAAAGATTGATATAAATTGGGCCCAAACCCCAAAACAAAATTTCCTGCCCTCTTCCCAAGGAGTTTCTTGCTAAGTCACTGAAAAAAGGTAGCATAACAAATAAAGCGAAGGTACCTTGCTCTCTCCTACTGAATACTGAAAACCTTTTGCACTCTACTGCTACGTTCAGAGGATCAGAGTCAAAATGTGCCGACCACCCCAAAGGCATTTTCTCACCCGGGAGGCTAAAGAGGGTAAATATGCCCAGGCACTGCGTTTCCCACCGGGGCAGGGATGAGATGAAGGGGAATGGCAGAGGGCCTCGAAGCTCGATGTTAACAGCATCAAAAGGCAACTCCCGTTGGAGGAGCCGGTGGCAGAAAGAAAATCCTGCCAGCCTTGGTGGGTGGGTGCTGCGGACTGCTCAGCGGGCAGGGCTGCCGCTCCTCGGCGGCTGCTGAGGCTGGACCGCCGCTCTGGGGGCCAGGGAGGCTGTGGGCCACCTTCCGGCGCTCAACCGCATCCTAAGGACGGGTGGGGGACGGAGCGCCTGGAAGGCCCGGTGGGTGCCCCGGCGGCGCGGCGCAGAGCCGGTCCCCGAGCCCACCACGGAGGGTGGGGTGGGGACTGCGGAGCTCGCCTCCGCGGCCGGGGAGAGCGGGGCCGATCCCTTTCCCCAAGATCAGAGAGCGACCTGCTCCCCACGCCCTTCCTACCCAAGAATACTTTTCTTGCTAAGTCACCGAGGGGGGAGGACGATCCCTTCATGGGGAGGGCCGCGGGGGGGGTCGCAGCGGCGCGGGCAGCCCCCAAGGCCGGGCCCCGGCGGAGAGGAGCGAGGGCAGCGCCCTCCCGGGCCAGTCCCCCTTCCCCGGGTCTCTCACTCAACGGCCGTCGCGGCCGCCATTTTGAGAGCGAGGAGAGAAGAAGAAGGAGGAGGCGGCGGCGGCGGCAGGGGGAGGGGAGAATGGGAGGGAGGGGACCGGCGCAGCCACATCGTCAGGCCGCCGGGCCGGCCCGCAG
The DNA here is from genome assembly GCA_004027715.1 of Plecturocebus donacophilus. NCBI lineage: Eukaryota > Metazoa > Chordata > Mammalia > Primates > Pitheciidae > Plecturocebus > Plecturocebus donacophilus. Next base: position 127 of record PVKP010045216.1, on the reverse strand, counting down.
CAGCCCGGGCGCGGTGCAGGAGACAGAGAGGAGGGCGCAGACCCGCGCCGCCTTACCGGAGCGCTGCACCGCCGCCTCCGCAGGGCCTCTTCCGTCCTTCACTCCCATCCACCGGCGGGGGAGGGGG
>PVKP010045215.1:0-16270 GCA_004027715.1 Plecturocebus donacophilus | reverse complement strand
GTTTTTCTGTTTCTTAGTTTTCCTTTGGCGGACGCCCGTTCCCCACAGAGCCAGACCTTCCCGGGTTCGCTGCGCCCGCTGTGGAACTCTCAGTCCTCAGCACTTCCAATTGCTGTTTTCCTTGTGGGGATGGGACCAGCCGAGCCCGTTCCCGTCCGTCCCGCACACTCCGCACCGGGAAGCACCGTGTTGAGTGCCGGCAAAAGAGCCACGCCGGCCAAAAGAGTCGCGCCGGCGACCCGCATGGCTTCTCCGCCGGGAATCTCCCGGTCTGTGGGCAACAAAAACTCGTCGGAAAGTGCGGCGTCCACTCGTTCTCTGCGCTTTCACTGGGAGCTACATTCCTGAGCTGTTGCTAGTCGGCCATCTTGGATCTCTCTCATGATTAACTTTTTTAATAAGTAGAAGGAGTACACTCTTCAATAATAATTCAATGAACAGTATAGTAAACATGTAAACTAGTAACATGGTCTTTTATGATCCTTATCAATTATTATGTACTGGACATAATTGTATGTGCTATATTTTTCCACGGTTGGCAGCCCAGTAGGTTCGTTTACAACTGCATCACCACAAACATGTGAGTAATACATTGGTCTACAACTTTACAAATGGCTAGGACATCACTAAAAACAGGAATCTTTCGGCTTTATTATAATCTTATGGGGCCATCATCCATCATTAACTGAAATGTCATTATGCAGTGAATGGTTAATTACATAAACACACACATACATATTCATATATCACATATACAAATGTATTGAATTCACTCTTCCATTAGCTACTATATTCAATTAAAAAATGAATCCTGGGGTAGTGATGAATATGTTAGGCATGGAGATTGTTAAGGCAGTAAAAACTATTCTGTTTGTTACTGTAATGGTAAATACATGACATTATGCATTCAAAGAATGGTAGAACACAGAGTGAAACTTAATGTAAACTATGGCCTCTAGTTAATAATAATGTATCAATATTTCTTTACTAATTGTAACAAATGTACCACATAATACAAGGGAACTGGGAGGTGGGGAGATGAAGCAAGAATCTCTACTCCCTGCTCAATTTTTCTACAAATCTATTATTCTATAAATCCAAAACTAGCCTAAAAATAAAGTTTATTATTATATACAGTTAAATTATATACAAAATATATAGAGAGGGATATAAATATAGATTAAAACTCCTGGAGGAACCACTAGAGATAAATTAATATGGAATGGTCAGGAAATAAGTGGTACTACCAGGTCAGAAAAAGTTTAAAGTTGTGAAGTTGAAAACATCTGCCTTCAAGTCTCACGATGCCACCCTCTCTGTTTGTCACCTCCTGTGTGTAGTCCCCACACATGCATGCACACACAGCAGTCTCACACAAACCTGTGCCTGACCAGTGCCCTCCATTATTGCCACTGCGTCCTGACAGGAGTCCATCTATGTTCCAGACCTCAGCTTACCCATCAGACCACCTAACCCCTGCTCCACCTCCCCAGGGCTTCTCTCCTCACAGAGATAATGCTGAAGAGGAAAAGGAAGTGTTCTGGGCCACGATGGACTTCACACGAGCACTAATTCCCACCAGAGAACTAACTTCCTGCCTTGGCTTCTTCCAAGATGCATGTCTCAGCAGGCAATCAAGAAATCATTTTAGTGACAAAAAAAAAGTCATTTTCAGATCCTGAGAACAAAACTGGAGAGGGAATATTTTGAGGCATGGGATCCATTTGGTACTTCCAACCCTACCATACCCACTGCAGGAGCTGCTTGCTCCACTCTTTACCAAGGAAAAAGAAGGAAGGTCTACATTCTGTGCCAAACTTAGCACATATCAAGCAAGATTATCAGTGAAGAGTAGACACCCACTCTACATAAGTGTCTATTTCATAATGGCCATCTTGCCTTCACCCTTGTCTTTCCTCTGCTACTTTCAAGAAATAGAAAGTTCACATGTTCCTAGAGGCAGCTCCATTTTGGTGCTCACCTAGGGACAGCTCCTGGGGTTCTGGGGGTTGGTTGCAGAGACAGAGAAGCAGAGGTTTGGTGCTGTCAAAGTGGAAAAAAAAAAAAAGTAACTCAGGAGTTCATGAGTTGCTTAACATATTTCCTGTAAGGTCTTCTTACCCTTTAAAACAAAATCCTTCTCTCAAGTATTTTCTTTCTGTCCACATTTTCTTTTCCCTTAAGTTCCAGTTGACTATCTCTGAACTTTATAGCAAGCATTGGGTTCAGTGTTACATAGCATTGCTCTGTTTCACTTCAACAAGGAGGCCTGGGAAACACAATCGGTGAAAGAATGATCTTCTGTCTGCAATTATTATTATAAATGTTCCCCTAGAACTCACTAGTGGCTGTATGGTCTTTAGTTTTATTTGAGAACATTCCTGGCTTGTTTTCTATTAAAGGCAAGGCAGGCAGAGAGCATAGTAAATGAAAAGATATTTCCAGCCGGGTTCTCAGTGAGATTTACTTTTCAGTAAATAAAGTACCCCTGGGAATAAACTGTTCATCCTTTGAGATGTATTACTATGGCTCCTATCATATCTGTCAATTCAGGAAAAGAGACAATTTGCTAAGTATCCTGTTTCCCTGGAAATTAATTCTTCTGTGAACTGCTTCAACCACTTTGTGCTTTTACCTCCTAGATCAAATATAGATTCTTGGCCTCCTCTTCAAAGCCACCCACCACTCCATCTCCTCTCTCAGAGCCTCTTTTGCCCTCTTGACAGGCTGCACTATGGCCAGCGCATCAGCTGCTCGCTGGCTTTGCTGCCATGCATGTGACAGTCTCAGACTCATTGGAAATGCTGATTGCCTCATCCATTAGCTGATTCCCTCCTAGAAAATGACCCAAACTGATTAAACACAAATGTTTATTCTTTGCCATAACACCCAACTAGCTCCTTTTATTGTCTGCCTTAATAGTGGGTAAATCATCTATTTTCTATACTTAGGATAGTCTTATTAAAAATGGATGAACAACAAAATCTACTTACACTGTCAAGTCCTACCTGCCCCACTCCTGCCCACCATCAAGTATTGAAGTTGGCAAAGCCTTCCCTAGTAGCCAATGTTGGAGTTTGGGATTGTTAAGCAATTACCTTTTCCTTTCCAGGTTTTTAACCATTTGAAAGTGGATGCTAGCAACCATGGGGAGGGAGGATCAGAATAACTGATTAGATTCTTTATTTTAGGAGCTGGATAAGAGAATATGGCAAGACTTCTATTCTTTCTCTCCCTAAATTGGGAGCTAACTGCTCCTGGCTTAAGCAGCCTAAAGCCAATGGAGAAGCTGGAACCAAGTGAGCAGAGATCTGGTTGGGCCTGATAGAAATGTAAATTCCTTGGTCTGTTTACCACGAGAGACTGGAAACATAGGCTTTTATGACGCCTGAGCACAAACAGATCTAGAAGATCAAAGTGCCAAAAAGAAAGAGGCAGGTACCAACTGCTCCATCCTTTTGCTGATCCCATTCTAAAAGTAATGCCACGGTAACAATCCCAAATCTCAGGGCCTCATGAACGCCATGTTTATTTCTTACTCATGTAACAGTTGGGTCAATTGCAATTCATTTCCATGCCATCTTTGCTCCAGAACCAGGCTGATTTTACCTGGAATATTGCCAGCCAGGTGACAGAGGGGAATGAGATGTTCCAAATAAAAAGATCTACCATGACGGTTCAGGTAAAAAGAATTCAAAAGACAAACTAAAGTGGCATCAGAGTGATGACAAGGCAGTATTTGAAATGGTAGAACACAATCAAAATCAACAAGGCTTGATGGCTGATTTGATGTGAAAGTAACAGACTTCAAAGAAGAATCACTTTCACATTTGTAGATGGTTGGTGATATTCACTGAGAAGAATGGGATTGGAAATAAATGTTTTAATATTGGACATGTTAAGTTTGAGGATCATCCATGAAGAGATACTCGGTTAGATTACGTTGATCTAGAACTCAATAGAGAGATTATAGCTGGAATGAGAGATTTAGAATTCATCTCCCTATGGGGGCAGGTGAGTGAATGATATCATCACAGAGTTTCTAGAATATCCAATGGGAAGGCAGAGGATAGAATCCCAGGGCAATGTTTTCCAGGCTTTCTCATGTCAGGGAACATGGACATTGAGAGTGTTTGTGCAGTCCACTGAAATAAGAGGACAAGGCAGCTCAAGTCTGTGGGCAAAGAGCTCTGAATCTCTGGCTACAAGAACCAAGGGGATCATCATTTTGGGCTGATCAGGAAGCTCATTCCTGTGAAACAGCTACATTTAGGCAGCTGGATAATAAAGGAAACTGAGGCATAGCCACAAAGGAAGGAAATCAGGAAAAATGCCATCATGGAGGCCAGAAAAAGAATATTTAAAAAGAAACTTCGGAGCGTTTATAATAAAACTGAAAGGTATGAGCTACTTTTGACAAACAGTCACGAATGAACTCAGAGAAGCATTCTGTGCAGAAGTGGTATAGAATCAAGATTTTAGATGGCTGAGATAAAAAATTAATATGAAAAGTATAGAGAATGAGTTTATACCACCCTAGATACGGGCTATAAAGTAAAACAGTTTGTCATCAGGTTTGGGGGCAGTTGTTTTAAGATGAGCAGGGCTTCAGCCTTTCTCAAAGCTGAAGAAAAAGAATCAACTGGAAAAAAGTAAAGTTTGTAATTAAAAAAAAGAGCTGGACAATTTGTAAACAAAACACTCTGAGGAGGGGAGCCAGAACTCAGACTAGCAGGAAGAAGGCCAAATCTTGCCTTGAGGTATAAAAGAGGATTCATTCAGGCAGATGCAGTTAAGTCATAGGTGGTAAGTAACAGCATGATAGACTCTCTTCTTTCTGAAGTGATGATACTTCCATTGACAGGTGATACAGGCATAGGCAGGGCCAGGCTTCAGGAAATACTCTAAGCAAAGGTGCACACAGGGCTTCAGAGCAGTGCACCATTAAGCTGGGCACATACAAAACATTATACAATGGACTCTTGCCTTGCACCTTTTGTGTATCCATGTCCAAATGAAGTAAACAGAGCTTACTCCAGAAAAGTGATGAATCTACCAAAAAAAAAAAAAACTATGCTCTTTTCCTCCATCACAAGAATATCTTCTGATTCACCTCCTCCATTTTCTACCTACTTCATTCCTTTCCAAATACATTGGCCTTCTTGCTGTTCCTTGAAAAATTAGCATGCTCCTGACTCAGGGTCTTGCTCAAGCTATTCTCTCTGTATAAGATCTTTTTTTTTTCATCTATTGGCATGGCATTATTCCTCAGTGGCTTATATCTCTACTAAAACATCATCTTCTACAGTATTCCCTGTTCAATTATTTCAAATAGCACACTTCTATTACTCTCCCACTGACATATTTTTCACTGGATTGTTTGTTTACTGTCTGTCCCCTCCTCTAGCCCCTAGGGGACCCAGTCTCTTTGGTAACTTATTATACTTCAGTGTCTAGAAGAGCACCTGGCAAACAGAGTAGTCGAGTGCTCAATATTTGCTGATTGAATGCCATTGCTTTTTCCTACCCTGTGTCTTCTTTAGTAAAGATCCCTCCCCCTTTCCAGTGTCCATGCCTTTTAACTTTCTCTTCTTTCCATCAGATCAGGAAAGGATTGGCTATCAGATCAGTGAACCATAATCGCTTGAGTTCTCTTCAGTGTGATAAATTTTGGTCAGTGTATTTCCTTAAATATTAATTTATCATTCAAACTTGGATTCCTTATTGTGGAGTAAAAGGGTTTGCTCTATATTAAAATAAATTCCAGCATCATAAGTTAATACCAGAAATATTGTTAAGCATAGTCATTTCAGGTGACTAAGGAATGGGGAGCCACTGGGAAAGGTCTCTCTCTCCTAACTAATCCTGCCCTGTTATGTGCCATTTCAGATCCCTTTGGCCTCACAGTCCCTTGTTCCAGCCACCACTGCAACAACCAGCTCCACATGGCTCCAAAGAACTTCACATAGGCACGATGTGACAAAGCCTGGCCTCGTGCCACTGTGGGCCTCCCACCTCATCCAGGGCTTCCTCCTGCATGCTGGTGGGCCCCACTGAGCACCCAGTACGATGGTTAATACTGAGTGTCAACTTCATTGGATAAAAGGATACAAAGTATTGATCCTGGGTGTGTCTGTGAGGGTGCTGCCAAAGGAGATTAACATTTAAGTCAGTGGGCTGGGAAAGGCAGACCCCCCCCCACCCTTAATCTGGGTGGGCACAATCTAATCAGTTGCCAGAGTGGCTAGAATATAAGCAGGTAGAAAAATGTGAAAGGAGAGACTGGTCTACATCTTGCTCCTGTACTGGATGCTTCCTGCACTCAAACATTGGACTTCAAGTTCTTGAGCTTTGGAACTCAGACTGGCTCTCCTTTCTCCTTAGCCAGCAGACAGCCTGTTGTGGGACATTGGGATTGTGTGAGTTAATACTTAATAAACTCATATATATATATATATATACATTCTCCATTAGTTATATCCCTCTAAAGAACCCTGACTAATACACCCAGGAATGTATAACCTGGAAAGATAAGAAGAGTTTATACCTGGAGATGAACTTTTGGACAAGGGAAGATTGATGCCTATGGATAAATCTTTCCTCTTCTTCTCTCGCCCTGTGGAATTTTGCCTCAGCATGAATTATACCTTGAATCTCATCTACATTTGATTTAGATATTTAGATAAAGCTTTGGACATTAGACTTTAGAATTGATGCTGGACTGCATTTAGACTTTTGGGGCTGTTGGAATAAAATAAATACATTTTACACAAATTTAGGAGATTTATAGGAGATTGTAGTAAACCAAATTGTCTCCCCAAAATTCCTATGTTGAAGCTCTAACCCCTAATGTGACTATTTAGAGATAGGGCTTGTGAGGTGATGATAGAGGTTAAAACAGGTCATAAGGGTGGGGCCCTAATCTGATGGGGCTGGTGTCCTCATAAGAAGAGAGAGAGACCCCAGAGTGCTCTGGCCACCCTATGAGTACACAGCAAAGAGTAACCATCCTCGAGCCAGGTACAGAGTCCTCACTGGAACTCAGCCATGCTGGCACCTTGATCTTAGAATTGCAGCCTCCAGAACTGCAAGAAAATAAATTTCTGTTGTTTGTCACCCAGATTACGATATTTTGTTATGGCAGCTTGAGCTGACCAATACAGCCCCAAGCAACTTGTCCTAAAATGTACTTTATGTAATTTCTTGTACAACAGCCCCATGAGATCAGCCAGTCTCATCTTGAGGCAGCCAGGCTGATAACACATTTCATTTTGGCTCCCTCTCCTTCCCCACCTCATTCCCCTTGGCCCTCTCTTCTACTCTCTGCGATTGCACCTCCTACTATCAAGCTCTGCTCTCTGAGAAACTCAGGCTAAGACACCATCTATATGCCAATGACATTCAAATTTATGTCGAAAATCCAGACCTCTCTTCAGAACTCCAGATTTGTATATCCAACTGATACTCAACATTGCCATTTGGATGTCTAATAGACATCTCAAACTCAGTATGTCCAAAACTGAACTCCTGATCTTCCCCCTAAAACTTTCTACACCCACAGCCTTCCTCATCTCAATACATAGCTTCTTTCTGCAGTTGCTGAGGCCAAAATCTGTGAAATTATCTTTAACTCTTTTTCTCTCATATCTTACATCAAATCCCTCAGAAAATCTTGTTGACTTTGTCTTAAAATATATCCAAAATCCAGTCACTTCCTACTACTAGCATCCTGATCTAAGCCACCATCATCTATTGCCTGGATTATTACGACAGTCTCTTTAATTGGGTCCCCATTTTGACCTTTATTTCCGTCCCTTACAGTTTTCTTTACACAGTAGCCAGAGGAATCCTGTTAAAGAATATGTTAATTATGTCACTCCTCTGCTCAAAATCCTGCAATGGCTCCTCATTTTACTTAGAGTAAAAGGCAAAGTAAAATAGTAACAAGGCCCTTCATGATGACTCCCAGGACAAGTGAGACAGAAAATACCTTTTTCTATTGGGTTATTAGGGGAGGATTCACTTATAAAGTGATAATTTGAACACAGACCTGAAAGAAGTGAAGGAAAAGTACCCTGGGCTCAGGGTCATCAAGTGCAAAGGTGTCTGAAGAATGATCTTACTTGACATTTACCAAAGCACAGGGACACCAGTGTGGCTGGAGGAAATGTATGGAAAGGGTAGAAAGTATAGGAAATGAAGTCAGTGGGGTATCAGGGAGCCAGATCATGCAGATTATACTGTAGCATCTTGCAGGTCAATGTAAGGACTTTGGCTTTTGCTTTGGAAGGTTATGAACAGTAGAGTGACATAATCTGATTTGGGATTTAAATGAATCTCTGAGTGCTGTGCTGTGAATGACCCATGGAGGACAAAGGTGAAAGCAAGGAGACTATTTAGGAGACTGGTGCTGTGATCTCGACATGAGATGCTGACTTGAACCCAGTGGATGTAGGTTTAAAAAACACAGGGTTCAGATTCTGAAGTTATTTTGAGAAGGAACCAACAGAATTTGTGGGGAAAGGCCATGTCTGCCTTGTTCACCAGGGTATTTCTAGTGCCTGGCATATGTAAGTGATCAGTCAAGTCGGACACCTCTGAACAGACTAGAATTTTACATAGGATCAACGTCAGCCTTATTTTTCTGAAAATTCAGGCAACTTCTTTCATCTCTGGCATTCTGGCATTCTGCCATCTCCCTCATATTTTTAATTCATCCTCAATTGCTTTCAGCAAATCTGAGACAACATCTAAACATCTTCAAGTTTACATGTCTACAAGAAAATATTTATAGTTTCCCTGGGTTGTCAAGAATTGAATTCCTTTTAAATGTAGGTGATGTCATTTTATTTTTCTTGTTTACTTTGAACTTATGTTTACTCTTAATGAGGTTATTTACTTTTCCTACTTGAATTCAGAATGGAAACCATCTGTGGCAGTGTTTATTAACACGACTTTACTAACCACCTGTCTGAATTATTTTTTTGAGACAAGGTCTCACTCTGTTGTCCAGGCTAGAGTATAGTGGCATAATCACAGCTCGCTGCATCCTCAACCTCCAGGCTCAAGCGACCCTCCTACCTCAGCCTCCTGAATAGCTGGGACCACGGGCATGTGCCATCACATCTGGCTAATTTATTTTTATTTTTTGTAGAGACAAGATCTTGCTATGTTGCCCAAGCTGATCTCAAACACCTAGGCTCAAGCAATCCTCCTACCTCAGCCTCCCAAGGAGATGGGACCATAGGTACATACCACCATGCCAGGTTAATTTTTTATTTTTTGTAGAAATGGGTTCTCACTATATTCCCCAGGTTGGCCTCAAACTCCTAAGCTCAAGTGACCCTCCCACCTTAGCCTCCCAAAGTGTTGGTATTATAGACATCACTCACCACACCTGGCTAGTCCACAACAATGTTACTTTAATATTCCATGGAAGTTTTACCAGAAAGTTTTCCAAGAAAACAAAATTACATTGCCTGTTGTTTCTGGAACTTTCCAAAAATCCATTTCTTCAAAGAATGAACTCTGCTACCCTCATCAAAGTTAATAGCCCCTTTTACCAATGATACATCTCCCAACTAGACTCATCATAACACTTGTTTATCCTTCAAACTCTCCTTGCCATCAATCCAAAACAATTACAACATGAACTTCACCTAGTCCCAATCAGGCCACCATATTGAAAGACCTGCTTAGACAAGACCCCTAAAAACCTACTAAATACATGATTTTCATTGTTATTCCTCTGAAATGGCTGTCTCTGTTACTGCTTTGATTTATCAAAGGTAACTTTTAGTATCTTTTCAGGGAATCCACAGTTGATGGATTTTTGTTCCTTTTTACAAAATATAGAGGCCAAGTAGGACTATAATAATTTCTATTTCCCTCTATCATTTTAACATTAAATCCTCCAATAATTGGCCTATTTGTTCTCTTTTTTGTTCCAAACATAGAAAATAATCTTTTTAGTTTTCTTTAGCACTTTTTTCCTAATCTTAGCACATTTAGAACTTTTCAATCTTCCACACATTGTTTCTTCCTTCACCTCTAAGCCTCCATATCCTTGGCTTTCAATGAGAGCGAATACCTCCTGCTCCACCGGAAAATGGGGAGATTAAGCAAGATAATGTTTATGAATACATTTTGCTGTTCAATTATCAAGGACAGAGTCCTCCTTCATTTTCTCATAGCTTTTTGCATTTATCTCTATTTTAGTCCCTACACATGGCTCTCTTTCTTTCACTCTAAACTCTGAAACAGTAGGAATTTCCATCTTTTTATCTATCTCAAAATGTTGCCCAGGGTGTGTCCACAGTTAGTTCTCTGTAACATAGGAGGGAGAGAAAGAAGGCCAGACTGGACAAAGGTGTGCAGGTAGCCCAAAGAGCAGGCAGATGCATGTCCTAACTCTGACAAAGTTGCAGATCTGACAGCAAGTGGGCAGCTGCCAAACCAAGGTTAAAAGCAAAATTTCCAGTCCCCCATGCAGAGGCAAGTGCCACTAATTGACTGTTGTTTAAGGGATACCTTTGTCACTGTTGGATCTTTCTGGTCAGAAACAACCTTGTGTCTTTTTTTTTTTTTTTTGAGACAGAGTTTTGCTCTGTCCCCCAGGTTGGAGTGCAATGGTGCAATCTTGGCTTACTGCAACCTCCGCCTCCAGGGTTCAAGCGATTCTCCTGTATTCTCCCGAGAATATTCTCCCGAGTAGCTGGGAAGATATTCTCCCGAGTAGCTGGGATTACAGGCATGCACCACCATGCCTGGCTAATTTTGTATTTTTAGTAGAGATGGGGTTTCTCCATGTTGGTCAGGCTGGTTGCCGACCTCAGGTGATCTGCCCACCTCAACCTCCCAAAGTGCTGGGATTATAGGCCTGAACCACCATGCCCCCCAACATCCTTGTCTTAAAGGGGCCAAGACCCCCACACAGAGCAGATATGTTTCTGAATTGTTCTACCATGGACATGGTTGATATTTCATTTTATAGCTCCCTTCCCATCTTGAATGCTATTTCTTTGTATGGTCTGTGGCTACAGCAACCATTAAGTAAACTCTTTAAAATTCTCTTTTCAACCTTATTACCATGATAGGCACTTTCCAACATTTTTTCCCTTTACCATTAGGGACCCAAGATAACCAAGTCACTTCCTGAAAATGTCTTGCAATAGGTGGTTGGAAAAGAAATCAGACTTATCCATGGCCTCTGTGGAGCAAAATGACTGGTCTAACAAGTATTTAATGAACAGATGTCTACATAATAAGTCTGAATCTCATCACTCACCCAGAGGACACTCACCCCAGCTAGTGTTCAAAATTCTCTGAACCTGAAAAGCTTCTGCTTTTTTTTCTAAGGGGCACTATAGTATCCTCAGATCAGAAGAGCAAATTTATATAATCCAAGCATTGTGGTCTAAATGCTCATGTCTCCCCACATTCATATGTTGAAATCCTAACCCCCAAGATGATGGTAGTAAGAGGTGGGGAGGAGGAGACTAGGTCATGAGAGTAGAGTTCTTATGAATGAAATGAGTGTCCTTATAAAAGAGGCCTGAGAGAGACCTCTTACCCCTTCCACCACGTGAGGACACAGTGAGAAGACACCATCTGTGAACCAGGAAATGTGCCCTCACCAGAAAATAGAGGCCAAGTAGGACGATAATAATTTCTATTTCCCTCTTGCATTTTAACTCTGGGAGGCCAGTTGGCTCCCAAATCTGTCAATGCTTTGTTCTTGGACTCCCCAACCTCCAGAACTGTGAGAAATAAATTTCTGTAATTCATAAGCTACCCAGTCTACAGAATTTTATTACAGAAGTGCAAACAGCCTAAGACACCAAGGATGCACACATTTTCAGAGCAGTGCCAGCTTTCTGTTGGCTGATGCCCTCTGACTTATTTTTTCAGCACAGTAAATGGCAAGAAGACTACATAATTTAAAAGGGGAAGGAGGAGCTTGTTTTTATTGTTGTTGTTGTTTTTATTTTTTTACTACCAGACACAGAGAAATGTAATACACAGAATTTGTCTTACTTTCAGTTGGGATACTTATTTAACTATATTATTTTGAAACCTGGAAGCTAGCAGCAAAAATTAATTCTATACATATATATATATGAATTTTACAATTTTATATATAATATATATATGAACTTTGTAATTTTATATATATATATATAATAATGTAATTTTATATATATATATATATGAGAAAAAACACATGCCTATCCAAGCTCCTTAGAACACTGTTTTAAAACTTGTGATCAAGGGTTACAAACTCCAATGCCTATAAGAATAAGACAGGTAAAACGCTAAACAATAGGGAGTAGTGAGAACTATGGCAAACCTGAAAGTTCATGCCTTCCCTGAAAATATCCAAATTTATTTTTTAATAATACTCTTTTTGCTAATTAAAGTTATCTGTGGGCCAAATTCAACTCTGGGGCCCCTGTTTGTGATCTCTCCAAAAACTTCTATTAAAACTCCATATACAGCCAGGTGTGGGTGGCTCACGCCTGTAATCCCAGCACTTTGGGAGGCCAGGCAGGTGGGTCATGAGGTCAGGAGTTCAAGATCAGCCCAGCCAAGATGGTGAAACCCCATCTCTACTAAAACTACAAAAATGAGTCAGGTATGCTGGCAGGTGCCTGTAATCCCAGCTACTCTGGAGGCTCAGGCAAGAGAATAGCTTGAACCTGAGTGGCAGAGGTTGCAGTGAGCCAAGATCACACCAGTGCACTCCAGCCTGGGCAAAAGAGTGAGACTCCGTCTCAAAAAAAAAAAAAAAAAAACCTTAATATACAAGCAATCATATCTCTCACTATCTCAGTTGCTGCTCTACATACACTGAAAACAGCTTACTTTTGGTTTTACATATTACAAGATCTTATTAGAGACACATCAGCACGATTTGAATTCTATTTTCTGGTCTATTCCCCAGTTGTACCACTAGAGCCAGTTGGCTTCCCAAATATTTCCTGGACATATACTTACGTTAGCCAACTGGCTGCTGGTACTGGTGCTGGTGATGATGAAGAGTAACTGTTATTAAGTGCTTACGACACACTAAACATGAAATTGTTGTTCTCCTCATATTTAATGAATAACGAATAGTCAATAAAAGCAAGCGTTGGTAGATAAGTCATAATGCAACTGACTCATGAAAATATGTATTATATTGCATGAATAAGAGTCACTACTGTCTACAGAGTGGTCAGTTTGTATTTCAACTATTGTGTGTGTGTGTACATGCAAGCAAGTGTGAGAGAGAAAGATAGCAATCAGATGGTACAATCTCCATGTAACTTTATCTTCCAGTCTGTGAGTAAACTGGCCCACATATAGTTTTACCCACTACATATTCAGTTCTCATTATCATTCAAGATCTTTCAAGGTGCTTTGCAAAGTCATTAAAATCATATCATTCTATGTTAACATAATATTTTAAGGTTCTTTCTGAGCTTAATAAAATACCAAATGAAAGTTGATTTTTCCTTAACGAATGATTCTAAATGTGAGATAATATGTAGCTCTGACAAGCTACAAGTCAGGCAGAAAACTGCAGAGTGTGAGCACTTGGCCATGTAAAAGTAGTCTAAGCTGAAATGGATGAAACAAACATTCTCAGTAACAAATGGATATTCAGTTGGTAGCCAAGTTTGTGATGTGAGGAAGTTGTTATTAAGGACCTGGAATTCCCTTTAAAATTCCAAGAAGACATGGGGATATGAGGATAAACATCTACCTTCTAGAGCAAAGGTGGATGAACTTTTTCTGTAAAGGGCCAAACAGTAAATAAACTTTTCAGGTCATACAGTCTCTGCCTCAACTACTCAACTCATCATTGGAGCAGGAAAGCAGCCAGATAATATGTAACTGAACAGTTATATTAGTGTTCCAATAAAACTTCATTTATGGACACTGAAATTGGAATGTCATGTCATTTTAATGTTACAAAATATTTTTCTTTTGATATTTTTTGATCGGTTAAAAATATAAAAACATTCTTAGCTTATGGGTTGCATAAAAATAAGCAAGGCACCAAATTTGGCTCACTGGCCATATTTTTTTTGTTAACAATCTAAATATCTAAATATAAAAAGGTTATTGAATGACTTCTGCTCTGAAGTAAGAAATCTGAATCAGGTTCAATTAGGTTAGTATAGCTTCATACCTTGCCTTCCTCACATTATTGTTAATTAATTTCCCAGGCTGAATGAAGCGAGACAGGGGACCCCTCCCTCTTTTCTACTCAACCATTTAAACCCTACAGATACCCTCTTCACCCTGTTCTTATTCGTTATCTCCTCCTCATTAAAAGGTTAAAATGTTATCTATAATTTATCTAGTTTAATTGTAAAGTTAAGCAAATGGGTTTTAGGAATAATTAATACCATGGAGGAAAATGCTTGCAGTATGTTAAGTAAAAGGATCAGAAAAACCACATCATAGGTGCAATATGACCCCAATCTGCAAGGGGAGGTGTTATCTTTTGTTGATTAATCCTTGAAGGTGGTTTGGATTTTATCTAAATTGTTCCCAGTCTCTTCAAAGGCATAATTATTTAAGCATAAAATACATTTTTTCATTTCTTTTCTAAATATCATTCAAACCATGAAGCTGATCTCCCTCCCTCGTGCATCTTTCACTTACTCTGATTTGTATCTTCTGATCTTAAATCCTGAGACTTAATTCTCAGCCTTAATCTAAAAATAGACTCTCTAACAAGAGCCACTGTAAATATTAATAACACGTTGTGGCTCTCAAGGCTGCTAGATTGTTCTAGAAAAGTGAGGCCTTGTTAGGAGAGACTTTTAAAATCACTTTGTCCTTGTCTGGGAATGCCTTTATTATTTAGCCAAGTTACCTGATAATTAACACAGATCTGACCAATTAGAATAACATTAGTGTCACCTGATACTTGCTCTGAGTCCTGGCTTTCTGTTTAGTGCAAATTAGCACCTACTAATTAAATAAATTTAAATGCCAATAAATAAAGCATGGCAAGCATTGATTCAAAAAATACTATATTCAGTAGATTTGCTAATGCTTCCTTCCCAAATTGATATGAACTTAAAAGGATGGGGAGGGCATTAAATTTAACTACCTATATAATGAAAAGTGAGACAAGGTTAGAATGCAGAACCGAAGTAAAACAAAGCATCACACTCTACTACTTCAAGGGCTCTAATCCTATGGTCACTTCTTAGGCAATATAAATATATTATAAGTTAGAGAGCGTTTCGGTGTATTAACTCATTGCTTTTTCTATGCATTCATTTCATCTTTCCAGTATGTCCTTGGGATTCAAGCATAAACTGTGACACCAGCATGATGAACTTATTTTAAGATTTTGATTAAAATTCATTGGAAGTGTTTTAGACAGTTGAATAACAAAAGAAAATTTTAATCTAAAAATCGTTCCACACTCTCCCTTGCATTTATTCTTTCTTTTCAATATTAGAAACACCACCCTGGTTACTTCCTATTAGTTTTTTGTAGTCTACTAGTTCATTGGTCTCCCTAACTTTGGTCTTTTCTTCAATGTCATCCATCCTGAACGTCCAGCACAGCTCTGATCATGCCTTCCCCCTGCTAAAAAGAAAAAAAAAAAAAAAACTTCATGGGCTCCCTGCTGCCAAATGAATAATTTTTTTTAATAAACTCAAGGCTCTTTGCAATTGGCCCCAAGTTTTTCAAAACTGCTTTCTACTATACTCTTATGACTAGCTCAAGCTTCAGTCTTTCTCTGAATATGCCGTGAGTTTTCTTTCCATTCTCTTTTCTGTTTCTTATGTTACCCTATAATGATAATAAATGATAGTAACGGCTACCATCTATTGAGTCTTCATTACAGCCACATAATTTCTATCCCTTTACAAACATTACCTCACTTTATCCATATAATCACATTAATAAAGTAGGTATCATATCCCCCATTTAATAGATGAGACTCAAAGAAGTTAAGTCACTTGCCTACGGTTTACCTACATGTTAAATGGTGGAACTAGGCTTTAAATCCAGGGCTGTGAACCACATGCCCATTCCCTTAACCATTTTATCTCTCACCTTACCCTATTCCAAATGCCCTTCCCACCCACCTCCCACATCGCCACACACATACACACACACAGAAACTCTACCATTCTTCAAGGCCCATCCCAAATGCCACCTACTTCCTACATAATCCTCCCTGTTACCATTCCCTTCTCCCACAGGTCGTCCTCCCCCCCTCCAAACTATATCCTTTCTGCCTAAGAATCCATAT
>PVKP010045214.1:0-16275 GCA_004027715.1 Plecturocebus donacophilus | reverse complement strand
CAAGGCTTGACGGAGGATGAGTGTGATGAACTCACAGAATCAGGCTTCAGAAGGTGGATAATAAGAAACTTCTGTGAGCTAAAAGAACATGTTCTAACCCAATGCAAAGAAACTAAGAACCTTGAAAGAAGATTTAACGAAATGTTAACGAGAATGGACAACTTAGAAAAGAACATAAGTGAATTGATGGAGCTGAAAAACACAATACGAGAACTTTGTGAAGCATGCACAAGTTTCAACAGCCAAATTGATCAAGCAGAAGAAAGGATATCAGAGGTCGAAGATCAACTCAATGAAATAAAACGAGAAGGCAAGATGACAGAAAAAAGGGTAAAAAGGAATGAACACAGTCTCCAAGAAATATGGGACTATGTGAAAAGACCTAATCTACGTTTGATAGGTGTACCTGAATGTGACGAAGAGAATGAATTCAAGCTGGAAAATACTCTTCAGGATATTATCCAGGAAAACTTCCCCAACCTAGCAAGACAGGCCAATATTCAAGTCCAGGAAATACAGAGAACACCACAAAAATATTCCTCAAGAAGAGCAACCCCAAGGCACATACTCGTCAGATTCACCAGGGTTGAAATGAAGGAGAAAATGCTAAGGGCAGCCAGAGAGAAGGTTTGGGTTACCCACAAAGGGAAGCCCATCAGACTGACAGCAGATCTCTCAGCAGAAACCCTACAAGCCAGAAGAGAGTGGGGGCCAACATTCAACATCCTTAAAGAAAAGAACTTTCAATCTAGAATTTCATATCCGGCCAAACTAAGCTTCAGAAGCGAAGGAAAAATAAATTTTTTTGCGAACAAACAAGTACTCAGAGATTACATCACCACCAGGCCTGCTTTACAAGAGCTTCTGAAAGAAGCATTACACATGGACGGGAACAACCAGTATCAGCCATTCCAAAAACATACCAAAAGGTAAAGAGCATCACCATAATGAAGAATCTACATCAACTAATGGGCAAAACAGCCAGATAGCATTACCAGAAGCTGCAGTTTTCATCTCTGATAAAACAGACTTTAAAACAACAAAGAACACAAGAAACAAAGAGGGACATTACATGGTGGTGAAAGGATCAATGCAACAAGAAGAGCTAACGATCCTAAAATATATATGCACCCATTACAGGAGCACCCAGATACATAGGGCAAGTTCTTAATGACTTACAAAGAGACTTAGACTCCCACACAATAATAGTGGGAGACTTTAACATTACACTGTCAATATTACATAGATCAACGAGATAGAAAATCAACAAGGATATCCAGGACTTGAACTCAGACCTGGAACAGCTAGACTTAACAAATATTTACAGAACTCTCCTCCCACAAATCCACAAAACATACATTTTTCTCAGTATCACATTATACCTATTTTAAAAGTGACCACATAATTGGAAGTAAATCACTCCCCAGCAATTGCATAGCATTTCACAGGTTTAAATAAAATATTGGTTGGTTGCTTATTTATTTTCATCCCCTATTCCTTCCTGTCTCCATTGTTAAACACAATTATTGGCATAAAAGAGGTGTTTAATACCCATTTTTAGACTGTATTCCAGCCTGAGCAATAAAACAAGAATCCCATTCTCTCTCCCTCTTTCTTTCTCTCTTCCATTCTTTTTTTTTCTTTCTTTTGCTGTTTCTTTCTTCCTCCTTTTCTAAAATCTCTTCCTCTTTCTTTCTTTCATTCTTTTTTTCTTTCTTTTCCTTTTTCTTTCTTTCTCCTTTTCTCTTTTTCTAAAATCTCTTCCTCTTTCTTTCTCTCTTTCATTCATTTTATTCTAAAAAAAAAAAGACAGTACATTTTATGTTATGTATATCTTATTACAATTAAAGGATTTGAAAAAATACAGGACCAGTTAAATTGAATTTTAGACATACTTATGTTCAAAAATTATTCATTGTTTATCTGAAATCCAGATTTAATTGGTGCCCTGTATTTTACCTGGCAATCGTAACGCCTCTCACTGAAAATATTAACTATACACACAAATACAAACATATACGTATATAGCCACATACATACTCATACATACACATACACATAATCTTCTTAAAGGCATCAGAAGTGACGAGATAAAAAGGAATTATCTAGTGTGATAACTTTGTACTGTGTCAATGAAGAGTGTAATTAACATACTCAGAGATAGGAAAATATGACAAATCATACAATGAGAGGTGAAGAATTTTTTCATGCAGACTCACAGACCCACAGAGTTTCCAGCTTCAGTTCTATAACTTCCATCATGGGTCAAAGTAAACATAGAACACAAAATCTCACCAGTTCTGATCTCATAGATTTTCCTGTCCAGTGTCCACAAAAGGTTTTCTTATTTGACTTGAACTAGCAAATAGGCAAAGTTTCACAGAAAGAAAAAAGTGTCACAAACCACATTCTATCATCTCTTAGCTGACAGTGTATAAACTCCCATCACGTTGACATCTATTACCAAATGTGCAGACCATAAAATCAGATCCCCAGTTGTTGCTATTACCAATGGAGAACAGCTTGCACACTGGGTGCAAATCAGAAATAGAACCAAGTTTAGCCAAGGACCAAAAACAAAAATAACAACCCAGGGTAGGAATAAAGAAAGAGATGGAGACTAAAGTTATATTTCCACCTGGGCTTCACTCCAGGGATCAATAAAATGGCATGCCTGAGCTTAAGTGTCCCATACGGTGCCCTTCAAGGGCAAAATTCCTTACTTGTCTCGGGTAAGTGTCCATGTAGACCTCTCAGTGGAACTTCCATAACAATCAATGTATAACATTCAAAAAGTTTAAAATATGTCTTTTACACAAATGATAGAATGAACCCATGTCAAAAATACATTAACTTATTAATGATAGAACCACAAAAATAATAAAAGTGGTTCCAAGTCTATTGGAGGAAGTCTGTATTTATAGACATGTTATTTTTAAAAAGAATGCTGGATTAAGATTGCCATGTTAGATACAAAACTGGTAAATTAGTTCCAAGGCAATAAAACTATAACCTTTGGGGTTATCTTTTCCACTGGACTGAAATCTAAAAGTTAACATTTAACTTCACAGATTTGGGCTGTAACAGATGGTAAATAGTAAAGTCAAATACATTCTTCTAAAGAAGTCAACAATCCTTGGACGAGGCTGTTAAACAGCGCTCTAGTAAGACATTGAAAAGACAGACTATACTTTCTTTTGCTTATTTCTAAATTTTAAACTCTTTTCTTCTTCTTCTTTTTTTTTTTTCTTGAGATGGAGTCTCACTCTATCGCCCAGGCTGGAGTGCAATGGCATGATCTCGGCTCACTGCAACCTCCGCCTCCCGGGTTCAAGCGATTCTCCTGCCCTCAGTCTCCCAAGTAGCTGGGACTACTGGTGTGTGCCACCGCACTTGGCTAATTTTCGTGTTTTTAGTAGAGATGGGGGTTTCACCATCTTGGCCAGGCTGGTCTTGAACTCTTGACCTCAGTTGATCAGCCCACCTCGGCCTCCCAAAGTGCTGGGATTACAGGCGTGAGCCACTGCACCCTGCCTTAAATTTTGTTCTTTAGAAGAATGTGCTGAGCTGATCTTGAGTCCTGCCTCTATATACATCTCTCCTATTTGGTACTCTACCCTGAGAACTCATTGCCATGGCCTCCCAGTAACCCAGTTATATCTCTTCAAAGCAGGGAGATGTTTAGATTACACCTAGGTTCCCACTCCCTTCATCCTAGCAGCTATTTTCAGGCAGTAAGCTGGGCCAATTATAGAGTTCTATTTCTTTCTCATTCATCGGGGATTGCTGTACTCAGTAGCCTAATATCCAATATCTTGAAAACCACTGTTTCATATATCTAGTCTAGTTTTCCAGTTGTTTCAGTCAAAAGGGTAAATCCACTTCCTATTACTTATCTTGGCTTCTTTTTCTTGTTTGATTCATTGCACTAGTTAAATAACTCAGTATAACACTGAATAGGTGAGAGCAGACATCATTGCCTTCTCCCTGATTGTACAAGGAAGGCATTAAATCTTTCAACATTAAACATGATCTCGAAGTAGGTTTTTCATAGATAACTAACCATAATTTGCCGAGAGTTTACTTACATTTTATAAGTGTTGAGATCATAGTAGTTGTTTTCTTTTATAGGCTATTAATGTGGAAAATTGCATTGACTGGCTTAGAGTGAGCTGGGGAATGTTTTGTTTTCTTTAACTTTCTGGAAGACTTTGTGGGGAATTTGTATTTGCTTTTCTTCCTTAAATGTATGGTAGAATATAATAATAAAGCTATCGGGTCCTGGTGTTGTCTTTGTGGGGTTTCTAGCTACAAATCCAAATTATTTGAGTTATATAGCTATTGAAGTTAATTATTTCCTCTTCAGTGAATTTCGGTTTGTCTTTCAAGGTATTTCTTCTAAATTGTCTAATTTATTGGCATAAAATTGCTCATAATATCCCCTTATTGCCCTCTTACTATATGTAATATCTGTAGTTATGTCACTTCCCTCATTCCTGGTATTAGTAATTTGTGTCACCTCTATTTTTTCCTGATCAATCCTGCTAGAGGTTTATCAATTTCATTGATCTTCTAATAAAAAAAAAACCTCTTTCATTCTTTCATTTCTACTAAGTTTCTCCATTACTTTTGTTTTATGCCTAATTGATTTCCACTCTCATCTTTTATTATTTCCTTTTTTCTTTCTACTCTTTATTTGCTCTTTATTTTCTAATTTCTTAAGGTAGAAGGTGAAGTCACTGATTTAAGATCTTCCTTCTTCTTTTTTTATTTTTATTTTTCGACACAGTTTCACTCTTGTCGCCCAGGCTGGAGGGTAATGGCATGATCTCGGCTCACTGCAATCTCTGCCTCCTGGGTTCAAATAATTCTCCTGCCTCAGCCTCCCAAGTAGCTGGAATTACAGGTGGCTGCCACCACGCCCAGCTAATTTTTTTTGTATTTTTAGTAGAGACAGGGTTTCATCATGTTGGCAGGCTGTCTCAAACTCCTAACTTCAGGTGATCCACCCACCTTGGCCTCCTAAAGTTCAGGGATTACAGGCATGAGCCACTGCACTCGGCCCCTTCTTTTCAAATGCATGTATTTATGCCATAAATTTTGCTCTGAATCATGCTTTAGCTATATCCTACAAATTTAGATACGTTGTGCTTTCATTTTTCATTCAGTTCAAAATGAGTCCCAACTTCCCTTTTGGTTTCTTTGTTAATACATGGACTGGATAGAAGGATATTTAGTTTCCCAGTATTTGTTAATTTCCCAGAGATTGGTAATTTATTTCTAACTTAATTTTATTGAGATCACACTTTGAATGATTTTTAATCTTTTCAATGCATTGATACTTGTTGCCCAGAACTTAGCCTATCTTGATAAAATCCCTTGTGCACTTGAAAAAAGATTTCTGCTGCTGCTGAGTACTATATAATTTTATTTTTAATTTTTAAAATTTTTATCAAATCTCCTGAGAAGCATTTTTAATATAACTTATTTTTGCTGCTAGGTACTCTATAAACATCAATTACATCAAGTGGTTGATAATGTGGTTCAAGTCTTTTACATTCTTATTACTTTTCTACTTATCGATTATTGAGAGGTGCTAAAATCTGACTGTAATTGTGAAAATTGCTTTTCCTCACATTTCCATCAAGTTTTGCTTTATGTATTTTGAAGCCGTCATTTAGGCAAATAAACATGTAGCACTGTTATGACTTCTTATTGAATTGACCCTTTGATCACCATGAAATGTGTCCCCTTTTCCCTGGCAATATGCTATGTTGTGATATCTACTTTGTCTGATACTAACAGTTTCATCAGATTTCTTTTTATTACAGGCATATCTTTTAATATCCATTTACATTTAACCTATCTGTCCTTATATTTAAAGTGGTTGTCTTCTAAGCAGCATGTGGTAGGGTCTTTTTACCCACTGTGATGCTAATTGGGGTGTCTGGACAATTCTTAGTGTAACTATTGGTGAGGTTGGTTTTAAATGTACCATGTTGCAAGGCCAGGCATGGTGGCTCATACCTGTAATCCCAGAACTTTGGGAGGCCAAGGTGGGTAGATCATGAGGTTAGGAGTTCAAGACCAGCCTGACCAAGATGATACGTCTCTACTAAAAACACAAAAATTAGCAGGGTGCAGTGGCAAGATCCTGTAATCCCAGACTTGAGAGGCTGAGGCAGGAGAACTGCTTGAACCTGGGTGGCAGAAGTTGCAGTGAGCCAAGATAGCTCCACTGCACTCCAGCCCAGGTGATAGAGTGAGACTCTGTCCCCCCCCAAAAATAGTACCATCTTGCTATTGTCTTGTTTGTCCCAGCTCTTTTGCCTGTTTCCCTTTTTTTTTGTTTTAATCTCTTAGATTGAGAGAGAGAGAGAGAGAGAGAGAGAGAGAGAGTGTGTGTGTGTGTGTGTGTGTGTGTGTGAGTGTGTATGCATGCATATTTTGGAGACAGAGTATTACTCTGTTGCCCATGCTGGAGTGCAGTGGCACAATCTTGGCTCACTGCAACCTCCGTCTCCTGGTTCAAGCAATTCTCCTGCCTCAGACTCCCAAGTAGCTGAGATTACAGGTGTGTGCCACCATACCCAGCTATTTTTTGTATTTTTAGTAAAGATGAGGTTTCAGCATGTTGGCTTGGCTGGTCTCAAACTCCTGACCTCAAATGATCCATCCCCTCAGCCTCCCAAAGTGCTGGGATTACAGATATGAGCCACCACACCCAGCCTAGATTGAGAATTTTTAATGACTATTAAATATTCTTTGTTGACTTATTAGCTTTTCTATTTTTCTTGTGATTACTTCAGGATTTATCATGTACAAGGTGAAAATCTTACAGTATGCCAGGTGTGGTAACTCATGCCTGAAATTTCAGCACTTTGAGAGGCTAATGTGGGAGGTTTGCTTGAGGCCAGGAGCTCGAGACCAGCCTGGAGCAACATGGTCAGACCCCGTCTCTTAAAAAAAAAAAAAAAGAAAAGAAAGAAAAAAGAAAGAAAGAAAGAAAGAAGGAAAGAAAGAAAGAAGAAAGAATGAAAGAAAGAAAGAAGAAAGAAAGAAAGAAAGAAAAAAAAAGAAAGAAAGAAAGAGAAAGAAAGAAAAAAAATGTCTTACAGCAGTAAGATTTCACTTTCCCCATCTTGGCCTTATTCTATGGTGGTCATGCATTTTACTTCTATATATATATTATAAACCACATGATTAATTGTAGTACTTTTTCCTTTAAGCAGCAACTGTTTTACTGAAAAGAAAAAAAAAAAAAAGCTTTTTGTTCTTCCTTTTGTAGACCCAGACTTTTATCTGGTATCTTTTTCCTTGTCTCTGAAGGATTTAATACTTATAGTATAAGTCTGCAGGTGATGAATTCTTTCAGCTTTTGTATTTCTGAAATAGTCTTTATTTCACCTTTGTTTTCAAAAGATATTTTGGCTGGGTATAGAATTTGAGTTGTTTTTTGTTTTTTTTTTCTTCCAATTTAAAGATGTAACTCCATTGCTTTCACACTTGCATTGTATCTGACAAGAAATATGCTGTCATCCTTTGGTTTCTCTATCTGTAACATGTCTAGTTCCTATTTCCTTTAATATTTTCTCTCATTCTGGTTTGAACAATTTTTCAAGTGTTATGTGGTGTCATATTGTTTTCTTTGTCTTCCTTGTGCTTGGGGTCCAGTAGATCTGTGGAGGGCTTACAGTTTTCATCAAATTTGAAAAACTTTTATCCATTGTTTTTTCAAATCCTTTTTCTCTCCTTTGGAGACTCCAATTATACACACATTAGACCACTAGAGATTCTCCCACAGTTTACTGATACTCTGTTCATTTTCTTCAGCCTTTTTCCTTTGTGTTTAATTTTTAATAACATCTGTGCTATGTGTTCAAGTTTACTCATCTTTTGTTTCACACTGTCTAATCTGCTGTTGATTCTAACAAGTGTGTTTTTCATATCAGACAC
Organism: Plecturocebus donacophilus; assembly: GCA_004027715.1. Lineage (NCBI taxonomy): Eukaryota > Metazoa > Chordata > Mammalia > Primates > Pitheciidae > Plecturocebus > Plecturocebus donacophilus. The sequence goes on along the minus strand of PVKP010045214.1, from coordinate 8,319 downwards.
TAGAGTTTGCATTTTCAGAAATTTTATACTGGTCTCTTTTTTTTTTTTTTGAGATGGAATTTCACTCTTGTTGCCCAGGCTGGAGTGCAATGACGCGATCTCGGCTCACCACAACCTCTGCCTCCTGGGTTTAAGCAATTCTCCTGCCTCAGCCTCCCACTCGGGAAGGATTATAGGCACCCGCCACCATGCCCAGCTAATTTTTTGTATTTTTAGTAGAGAAGGGGTTCATTGTGTTGACTGGTCTCAAACTCTTGACCTCAGATCCGCCCACCTTAGCCTCCCAAAGTGCTGGGATTACAGGCATGAGCCACTGCATCTGGCTTCCCTGTTATTTTTAATGCAATTTCAGGTAGGTCCATTGGCTCCTGTATCTAGTATGAAGGGTTAATGGATCTGACACTTAGAATTCTTGTTTTCTCTTTTTCTTTTGAATTTTCTTGAGTTGGCTTTCTGTTAATTCTACCCTTCTGTTATTTTCATTTTAGTGTTTAATCACTTTGCTCATTAATTTTGTCTTTTTATTGTACCTTAACCATCATGTTTACCTTTTCGTCTTTAAAATTTTTTTTTTGAGACAGGGTCTCACATGCTGGAGTGCAGTGGTACAATCTCGACTCACTGCAGCCTTGACCTTCCAGGCTCATGTGATCCTCCCCTCTCAGCTTCCCGAGTAGCTGGGACTATAGGCATGAGCCACCACATCCAGCAAATTTTTGTATTTTTTGTTGAGACAAGGTTTTGCCATATTGCCCAGGCTAGTCTTGAACTCCTGGGCTCAATCCACCCACCTCAGCCTTCCAAAATGATGGGATTACAGGCATGTGCCACCATGACTGGCCTCATGTTTACCTTTTTTAAAAAAATTAATACTTCTTGTATTACACACTGAAGGTAGAAAGCATGATCATGCAGTAAAAACTGTGTAGTCAGCCCATGCTTTAAATGGGACACCAGTTGCTTTTAAGCAGTAAACTCTGACAATGCCCACCCTTTATCTATCACTAGTTGGCCTGCATTGGTGGTCCTTGCTCCCCTTCCTACAACCTAAACATTAAACTCTCTAGTCTCAGTAACTCAGATCTTTCTTTAGACAGTGAGTTGTCCATGTTTGCAACATTTTATTTATTTATTTATTTATTTATTTATTTATTTATTTATTATTTGAGACAGGGTTTCACTTTGTCACCCAGGGTGAAGTGCAGTGATGCAATCACAGCTCACTGCATCCTCAACCTCCCAGGCTCAACCAATCTTCCTGTCTCAGTCTCCCTAGTAGCTGGAACTAAAGGCATGTGCCACGATACCTGGCTAATTTTTGTGTTTTTTTGTAGAGACGAAGTTTTGTCATGTTGCCCAGAATGGTCTCGAATTCTTGAGCTTTAGTGATCCTCCCACTTTGGCCTCTCAAAGTGCCAGGATTACAGGCATGAGCTATCGTGCCCAGCCACAACGTTTTGAAGCTGTGAAAACAGTGGTTTTCTTCACTTATGTCATATACAATGGAAGCCAGTATTATCCAATAGAAATACAATGCAAGCCACATATGTAATTTTAAATTCCCTAAAATCCACATCCGCCAGTCTCGGTGGCTCACTTCTCCAATCCCAGCACTATGGAAGGCCGAGGCGAGCAGCAGATCACTTGAGATCAGCAGTTTGACACGAGACTAGGCAACAAAGTGAGACCCCACATCTACAAAAAATACAAAAATTAGCCAGGCATGGCAGTGTGTGCCTGTAGTCCCAGCTACTCAGGAGGCTGAGGTGGGAGGATGGCTTGAGCCTCGGAGGCAAAAGTTGCAGTGAGCCACAATCAAGCCACTGCACTCCAGCCTGGTTGACAGAGCCAGACTCTGTCTCAAAAAAAAAGCCACATCAAAAAAAAGTAACTGGTAGAATTAATTTTATATAATCCATTGTATCTAAAATATCACTATTTTAATGTCATCAACATAAAAAATCTTATATATATAAAATTGTGTGTGTGTGTGTGTGTGTGTATTTTTTTTCCCCCTGAGACTGAGAGTCTCTGGCTCTGTCACCCGGCTGGAGTGCAGTGGCATGATCTTGGCTCACTGCAACCTCCACCTCCAAGGTTCAAGCAATTCTCCCAACTCAGTCTCCTGAGTAGCTGGGACTACAGGAATGTGCCACCAAGCCTGGCTAATTTTTGTATTTTTAGTACAGACAGGGTTTCATCATGTTGGCCAGGCTGGTCTCAAACTCTTGACCTCAGGTAATCTGCACACCTTGGCCTCTCAAAGTGCTGGAATACAGGCATGAGCCACTGTGCCCGGCCATAAAAAATTATTGTGATATTTTAGTTATTTTATTTGTACTTAGTCTTTGAAACCTTTTTTTTTCCTTTTTTTTGAGACAGAGTCTCACTCTGTTACCCAGGCTGGAGTGCAGTGGCGCGATCTTGGCTCACTGCAACTTCTGCCTCTAGGGCTCAAGTGATTCTCCTGTCTCAGCCTCCCAAGTAGCTGTGACTACAGGTGCCTGCCACCTCGCCTGGCTAATTTTTTGTACTTTTAGTAGTGATGTGGTTTCGCCATGTTGGCCAGGCTGGTCTCAAACTCCTGACCTTAGGTGGTCCATTTGCCTCAGCCTACCAAAATGCTAGGATTACAAGCATGAGCCACTGTGCCCGGCCTGAAATCCAATGTGTATTTTATACTCACCGTATATTCATTTGGGATACTAAATTTGTATCAGAAATACTGATCTTTATGTTTCATTAAATGTGTAGCTTGAAGAGTAGATTGTCATATCTAAGTTCTTTTTCCAAACATACTTAAAAGTTTTCTAAACCAAAAAGTACATTCCTTAGCCTTACTTAGTAGCCACATTTCAAGTACTCAATACCCACATATGGTTAGTGACAACCATATTAAACAACATAGGCATAGGTTCTTTATGAAGAGCTACAGAATATCACATTATTCTGTAATAATTAATAATTTAATAATTAATGTAATTCTTATTACATTAATTATTAAATAATGTAATATTTAATAATGTAATAAGAATTACAAATTAATTAATGTTTTAAATACATTATAAATTAATGTAATTAATTAATGTAATAATTTAATAATTAATGTAATTCTTAAATGTGATTGTGCTCTATCCCTACATGACACACATATGTACACACACGCTCATGCACACACATACACACACACACACACACACACATACTGCCTAAATCTTTGTAAACTGATTTCACAACAGGAAGAAGTATGTCAAAATTTCAACTCAGGAATGGACACAACATACTGATTTTAAAAAACAGTTAAGAAGTATTTAAACCTCAAATACTAATCTCTGAAAAAAGAATAATTGAAATTCATAGTCAAATTTTTGACATTTTTCTTTCAATAAGTTGTCTCTACCAAGTCTATAATCAATTCAATCTATCTATTCTTCTCTAGGAAAAGTCCTAAGACCTTTTCCCCTAGGGTATATACATTCCCAATGTCTTTCTTTTTCTAAATCTTATTTATAATATGTAATAACTATAAAAATGCTGTTATAAAATATAGATACCTGCTCATAGAAATATACTTCATGAGGTAGAAAAGATGCACAAAGATGTTTACTGTGGTATAATTTATAATAATGAAAAACCTGAACTACACAAGGAAATGTATCATAAATTATGATGTGTCAACTCAGTGGAATACTATGAACAAAGCTTAGAGGGCAGCAGGAAATGACTATTGTAGAAAGCATGATTATGGGTGATATATTTTTAAAAACCCTGATGTCCTGTCTTAACAATGGAATGGGGAAAAAAAGGAACACCCTAGCATTAAAACGAGGTAGAAAGATTGAAGTAGAAAGTACTTTTTCTTTTCTTTAGGTATCTTAAGGAAATTAACAATAAGAGAAGAAAATGAAATGCCCTCACTGACCTTCCCTCCAGCCTTTCCTGTTGCTAATTCCCTGAAACTGAACTCCAGCCAAGACTTTAGAAGGATCTTATACATAAATGGAATCAGCCTTCAGGTTTCCTCAAGAGGGGGTGGGAAAGTTACATATGGAAAGATCTCAACTAGAAGACAAGAAAAGATCCACCTGGCAAAAAATAAATAAACAAATAAATAAAAATACACCTCTTCAAAAAGAATGACTCAAAAAATTATTTCTAGTCCAGAATTTTGTTAAAATTAAAAAAATTCATAAGACAGAAAATCTAAGACAGACTTCCCAACCCAATATTCAGGTACACAATGTGAATCTCAATAACTGCCTAAAGCAAAGATAGTAACAACGTATTATGGGACCGATAACTAAAAGTATGACGAAAAGAACACACAGAGGGCTGGACACAGTGGCTCGTGCCTGTAATCTCAATAGTTTGGGAGGCTGAGGCGAGAGGATCACTTGAGCCCAGGAGATTGAGATCCACCTGGGAAACAGAGAGAGACCCTCCCTCTACCTCCAAAAAAAAAAAAAACTCCACAAAACAAAACAATTAGCTAGGCATGGTGATGCATGCCTATAGTCCTAGCTATAGGGGAGGCAGAGGCAGGAGGATCACTTGAGTCAGGAGTTGAAGGCTGCAGTGAGCTATGATTGTGCCATTGCACTCCAGCCTAGGAGACAGAGCAAGACCCTGTCTCTTAAACAAATAAAAACGCACAATGAAGGGAGGAATTGGAGGCATAAGGTTCTCATAGCATACATGGAGTGTTAAAATACTACTGAAAGTAGGCTAGGTGCAGTGGCTCACGCCTGTAATCCCAATACTTTGAGAGGCCGAGGCGGCGGATCACCTGAGGTTAGCAGTTCAAGACTGGCCTGGCCAACATGGTGAAATCTCATCTCTACCAAAAATACAAAAATTAGCTGGGTGTGGTGGTGAACCCAGCTACTCCGGAGGCTGAGGCAGGAGAATCACTTGAACCTGGGAGGCAGAGGTTGCACTGAGCAAAGATCGTGCCACTGCACTCCAGCCTGGGTGACAAAAGCAAAACCCCACCAAAAAAAAAAAAAAAATGTATACTGTAATCCCTAGGCAGTCAAGTAAAAGTCTTTTAAAAAATGGAGTATAGCTAATAAGCTAACAGTAGAAATAAAATGAAATCATAAAAATAATCCAAAGGAAAGCAGAAATTTTGAGGAAAAGAAGAGGTGGGGATAGGACAAACAAAAAACAAGTAAGATGATGTAAAGAACTGTGAAGTATGCCTTCCAAGTGTCTCACAGTCTCTCAACTTCTCTCCTGGGATCTCCAGCCTCACTGTGACTCGAAATGCACCCCAACTGCTCCTGTGCCACTGGTGACTCCTGCATATGTGCCAGCTCCTGCAAGTGCAAAGAGTGCAAATGCACCTCCTGCAAGAAGAGCTGCTGCCCTGTGGGCTATGCCAAGTGTGCCCAGGGCTGCATCTGCAAAAGGGCATCGGAGAAGTGCAGCTGCTGTGCCTGATATGGGGACAGCTCTGTTCCCAGATGTGAATAGACCAACTGTACAAACCTGGATTTTTCAAAAAATACAACCCCAAGCCATTTGTTGCATTTCTTTTTCTATTAAATATGTGAATGACAATAAAACAAACAATTTTGACTTGAAAACCAAAGAGCTGTTAAGTATATTTAGTTTTACCCTACTTGCAAGCTAAGCAAGCCCCACTCCCCACAGTTTCATTGATGCTGGTAGAAGCCACGTGACATATGAGTCAGGAGACAGTTTATTATTCTTATCAAGGGCAATATCCAGTGTATCAGCATGTTCATACCACGTCCTCAAATCCTAATTCTCACAGGCCAAATAATCCTGATATGCAATGGGTTGTATTATAAGCAGAAAAATACCAAATTTGAGGAACCAATTTTTTTTTAAGACAGAGTCTCGCTCTATCACCCAGGCTGGAGTGCAGTGGCGCAATCTTGGCTCACTGTAACCTCTGCCTCCTGGGTTCAAGTGATTCTCTTGCCTCAGCCTCCCGAGTAGCTGAGACTACAGGTGCCCACCATCACGCCCAGCTAATATTTTTTTGTATTTTTAGTAGAGATGGGGTTTCACCATATTGGCCAAGCTAGTCTGAAATTCCTGACTTTGTGATCCGCCCATCTTGGCCTCCCAAATTGCTGGGATTACAGACATGAGCCACCACGCACAGCCAAGGAACCAAATTTTTTATGCAATGTCTGCCTCGCGCTCTAAAGGGAGACACTGTATCTTCCAAGGCTGTTTGCTAGATAAATATTCTTGAAAAGATAGTCTGGAACAAACAGTAGTCAGTTCCTTGCTTGTAAGACCTATAGAAATACAAGAGACTTATGGTGAACTGTCTCCACCACATGGTATATTGAAATGATCAATAATCACATTAAAAGTAAATAAATAATCTAAATTAAAAGACAGAGATTTTCAGACCAGACTCAAATTTTACACTATGATAAAAATCACTTTGTTTAGTAAGAGAGAAAAAAAGTACACAAAAAATCAGTAAAGATATAGGAGACCTGGCAGGGTATGGTGGCTCATGCCTGTAATCCCAGCACTTTGGGAGGCTAAGGCAGGAGGATCACCCGAGGTCAAGAGTTCCAGACCAACATGATCAAAATGGAGAAACCCTGTCTCTACTTAAAAAAATAAAAGTAAAAATAATTACAAAAATTTAAAAAATTAAATAAAAGGATATAGGAGACCTGAACAACACTATTAACCAATTTGACCTAACTGACATTTACAAAACATTTTCCTTAATAACAGCAGGACACGCATTCTTCTATTTTTTTGATTTTTTTTTTTTTTTTTTTTTTTTGAGATGGAGTCTCACTTGTCACCCAGGCTGGAGTGCAATGGCACAAAATTGGTTCATTGCAACCTCTGTCTCCTGGCTTCAAGTAATTCTCCTGCCTCAGTCTTCAAAGCAGATGGGAATATGGGCATGCATCACCACGCCCGGCTAATTTTTTTAAAATTATTTTTAGTAGAGACAAGGTTCCCCCATATTGGTCAGGCTGGTCTCAAACTCCATGACCTTGTGATCGGCCCACCTGAGCCTCCCAAAGTGTTGGAATTACAGGCGTGAGCCACCATGCCTGGCCCACACATTTTTCTTAAATGCATGGGGAATAGTTACCAAGATAGATCATATTATGAACTCTCAAACAAATCCAGTAAATTTAAAGTAATTAACATCATACAAAATCTTACCACAACAAAATTAAACTATAAACCAATAACAGAAAAATAGCTTGATGATCCCCAAATATTTCGAAATTAAACAACATACTTCTAAATAACCTATGCATCAGAGGAACTAACAAAGAAATTAGAAAATATTTTGCACTAAACAAAAATAAAAAAGCAACATATCGGGAGAGAGATCCAAGATGGCCGATTAGCAGCAGCTCAGGATTACAGCTCCCAGTGAAAGTGCAGAGAGCAAGTGGATGCTGCACTTTCAGACGAATTTTTGTTGCCCACAGAAGGGGAGAATCCTGGCAGAGGAGCCCCACGGGTCACCAGCGCGACTCTTTTGGCTGGCGCGGCTGTTTTGCCGGCATCCCGGCACAGCACTTCTCGGTGCAGAGTATATGGGACGGGCTTGGCTGGTCCCGTCCCCACAAGGAGAACAGCAATTGGAAGTGCTGAGGACTGAGAACAAGCACAGCTGAACCTGGGAAGGTCCAGCTCTGTGGGGAACAGGCGTCCACCAAAGGAAAACTAAGAAACAGAAAAAACATCACCAAGCAGAGAGAGATCCAAGATGGCCGATTAGCAGCAGCTCAGGATTGTACCTCCCAGTGAAAGTGCAGAGAGCAAGTGGACACCGCAATTTCAGATGAATTTTTGTTGCTCACAGACTGGGAGGTTCCCGGCGGAGGAGCCACATGGGTCACCAGCATGACTCTTTCAGCCAGCGCAGCTGTTTTGCTGGCACCCGGCACGGCGCTTCTCGGCGCGGAGTATACGGGACTGGGTGCCCTTTTAGTCGGGCTCCGCTGGTCCCATCCCCACAAGGAGAACAGCAATTGGAAGCGCTGAGGACTGAGAACAAGCACAGCTGAACCCGGGAAGGCCTAGCTCTGTGGGGAAGGGGCATCTGCCAAAGGAAAACTAAGAAACAGAAAAAACTTCATCACCAACAAGTGGGACGTCCACTCAGAGACCCAATCTGAAAGTCGGCAATTACAAAGACGACAGGTGGATAAATCCACAAAAATGGGAAGAAACCAGTGCAAAAAGGCTGAGAACACCCAAAATCAGAATGCCTCTCCTCCTACAGGGGATCGCAGCTCCTCATCAGCAAGAGAACAAGGCTTGACGGAGGATGAGTGTGATGAACTCACA
>PVKP010045213.1:0-16278 GCA_004027715.1 Plecturocebus donacophilus | reverse complement strand
GTTCTTTGTAGATCCTGGATATTAGCCCTTTGTCAGATGGGTAGATTGCAAAAATTTTTTCCCATTCTGTTGGTTGCCATTTCACTCTAACGATTGTTTCTTTTCCTGTACAGAAACTCTTAAGTTTAATTAGATCCCATTTGTCTATTTTGGCTTTTGTTGCCAATGCTATTGGTGTTTTAGTCATGAAGTCCTTGCCTATGCCTATGTCCTGAATGATATTGCCTGGGTTTTCTTCTAGGGTTTTTATGGTGTCAGGTGTAATCCATCTGGAGTTAATTTTTGTATAAGGTGTCAGGAAGGGGTCCAGTTTCTGCTGTCTGCACATGGCTAGCCAGTTATCCCAACACCATTTATTAAACACGGAATATTTTCCCCATTGCTTGTTTTTGTCAGGTTTATCAAAGATCAGATTGGTTGTAGATGTGTGGTGTTGCCTCCGAGTCCTCTGTTCTGTTCCATTGCCCTATATCTCTTGTTTTAATACCAGTACCATGCTGTTTTGATTACTGTAGCCTTGTAGTATAGTTTGAAGTCAGGTAGCATGATGTCTCCAGCTTTGTTCTTTTTGCTTAGGATTGTCTTGGCTCTGTGGGCTCTCTTTTGGTCCATATGAAGTTTAAGGTGGTTTTTTCCAGTTCTGTGAAGAGGATCCTAGGTAGCTTGATGGGGATAACATTGAATCTATAAATTACTTTGGGCAATATGGCCATTTTCATAATATTGGTTCTTCCTAACCATAAGCATGGAATGTTTCTCCATCTCTTTGTGTCCTCTCTTATTTCCTTGAAGAGTGGTTTGTAGTTCTCCTGGAAGAGATCCTTTACATCCTTTGTTAGTTGTGTTCCTAGGCGTTTTATTCTCTTTGTAGTGATTGTGAATGGCAGTTCATTCTTATTTTGGTTCTGTTTAAGTCCGTTATTGGTGTATAGGAATGCTTGTGATTTCTGCACAGTGATTTTGTATCCTGAGACTTTGCTGAAGCTGCTTATCAGTTTCAGGAGATTTTGGGCTGAGATGATAGGGTCTTCTAAATATACAATCATGTCATTTGCAAATAGAGACCATTTGACTTCCTCCTTTCCTAACTGAATACGCTTTATTTCTTTTTCTTGCCTGAATGCTCTGGCTAGAACTTCCAACAGTATATTGAATAGGAGTCGTGAGAGAGGGCATCCTTGTTTTTTGATTATGGCCATTCTTGCAGCAGTGGTTTGACTTACATTTCCCTGATAATTAGTGATGTTGAGCATTTTTTTCATATGTTTGTTGGCCATTTGTGTATCTTCTTTTCAGAATTGTCTATTCATGTCCTTAGGCCACTTACTTGTTTTTTCTTGCTGATTTGAGTTCCTTTATAGATTCTGGATAATAGTCCTTTGTTGGATGTATAGATTATGAAGGTTTTCTCCCACTCTTTTGGTTGTCTGTTTACTCCGTTGATTATTTCTTTTCTGGTGTAGAAACTTTTTAGTTTAATTAAGTCCCATCTATTTATCTTTGTGTTTGTTGTGATTGCTTTTGGGTTCTTGGTTATGAAGTCTTTAAGTCAATGTCTAGAAGAATTTTTCCAATGTTATTTTCTAGAATTTTTATTGTTTCAGGTCACAGATTTAAGTTTTTGATCCATCTGAATTGATTTTTGTATAAGGTGAGAGATGAGGATCCAGTTTCATGATCGTACATGTAGCTTGCATTATCCCAGCACCATTTGTAGAATGTTCTTTCCTCACTTTATGTTTTTGTTTGCTTTGTCGAAGATTAGTTGACCATAAGTATTTGGCTTTATTTCCAGTTCTCTATTCTGTTTTATTGGTCTAAATGCCTGTTTTTATACCAGTACCATGCTGTTTTGGTAACTATAGCCTTATAGTTTGAAGTCAGGTAATGTAAGGCCTCCAGCTTTGTTCTTTTTGCTTAGTCTTGCTTTGGCTATGAGGGCTGTTTTTTTTGGTTTCATGTGAATTTTAGGATGCTTTTTTCTAGTTCTGGTAAGAATGATGATGGTATTTTGATGGAAATAGCATTGAATTTGATGGTGGTATAATGGGAATTGCATTGAATTTGTAGATTGCTTTTGGCAATATGGTCATTTTCACAACATTGATTCTACCCATCATGAGCATGGGCTGTGTTTCCATTTGTTTGTATCATCTGTGATTTGTTTCATCAGTGTTTTGTACTTTTCCTTGTAGAGTTCTTTCATCTTCTTGATTAAGTATATTCCAAAATATTTTATTTTATTTTGCACCTGTTGTAAAAGGGGTTGAGTTCTTGATTTGATTCTCTACTTGGTCATTGTTGGTGTATAGCAGAGCTACTGATTTGTGTATATTAATTTTATATCCTAAAACTTTGCTGAATTCATTTACCAGTACTAGGAGCTTTTTGGATGAGTCTTCAGGGTTTTCTATATATACAGTCATGTCATCAGCAAACAGTGACAGTTTGACTTCTTTACTGATTTGGATGCCCTTTCTTTCTCTTGTCTGATTGCTCTTCCACTATGTTGAATAGAAGTGCTGAAAGTGGGCATCCTTGTCTTGTTCCAGTTCTCAGGGGGAATGCTTTCAACTTTTCCTCACTCAGTATAATGTTGGCTGTAGGTTTTTCATAGATGGCTTTTATTACCTTAAGGTGTGTTCCTTCTACGCCGATTTTGCTGAGGGTTTTAACCATAAAGCGATGCTGGATTTTGTCAAATGCTTTTTCTGTTTCTATTGAAGTGATCATATGATTTTTGTTTTTAATTCTGTTTATGTGGTGTATCACATTTATTGACTTGAGGATGTTAAACCATCCCTGCATTCCTGGTGTGAAACTCACTTGATCATGGTGGATTATCTTTTTTGATATGCTGTTGGATTTGGTTAGCTAGTATTTTGTTGAGGATTTTTGCATCTGTGTTCATCAGGGATATTGGTCTGTAGTGTCCTTTTTTTCTTACATCCTTTCCTGATTTTGGTATTAGGGTGATATCAGCTTCAAAGAATGATTTAGGGAGGATTCCCTCTTTCTCTGTCTTTTGGAGAGTAGTGTCAGTAGGATTGGTACCAATTCTTTGAATGTCTGATAGAATTCAGCTATGAATCTATCTGGCCTTGGACTTTTTTTGTTGTTGTTGGTAACTTTTTAATTACCATTTCAATCTCACTGCTTGTTACTGATCTGTTCAGTTTCTGTGTCTTCTTTGTTTAGTCTAGGAAGGTTATATATTTCTATCCATCTCTCCTAGGTTTTCTAGTTATATGCACATAAAGGTGTTCATAGTAGCCTTGAATGATTTTTTGTATTTCTGTGGTATCGGTTGTAATATGTTCCATTTCATTTCTATTTGAGCTTATTTGGATTTTCTTTCTTCTTGGCTAACCTCGATAATGGTCTGTCAGTTTTATTTATCTTGTCAAAAAAATGACTTTTTGTTTCACTTACCTTTTGTATTTTTTTTTTTTTTTAGTTTCAATTTCGTTTAGTTCTGTTCTGATCTTGATTATATCTTTTCTTCTGCTGGGTTTGGGTTTGAATTGTTCTTGTTTCTCTGGTTCTGTGAGGTGTGACCTTAGATTGTCTATTTGTGCTCTTTCAGACTTTTTGATGTAGGCAGTTAATGCTATGAATTTTCCTTTTAGCACTGTCTTTGCTGTATCTCAGAGGTTTTTATAGGTTATGTCACTATTATTGTGCAGTTCAAATAATTTTTTGATTTCCATCTTTATTTCATTGTTGACCCAACAATCATTCAGGAGCAGGTTATTTAATTCCCATGTATTTGCATGGTTTTGAGGGTTTCTTTTGGAGTTGATTTCCAATTTTATTCCACTGTAGTCTGAGAAAGTACTTGCTGTAAGTTCGATTTTCTTAAATTTGTTGAGATTTGTTTTGTGGCTGTCATATGGTCTATCTCGGAGAATGTTCCATGTGCTGATGAATACATTGTATATTCTGCAGTTGTTGGGTAGGATATTCTGTAAATATCTGTGAAGTCCATTTGTTCTAGGGTATAGTTTAAGTCCATTGTTTCTTTGTTGACTTTCTAAGGACCTATCTGGTGCTGTCAGTGGAGTATTGAAGTCCTCCACAATTATTGTATTGCTGTCTATCTCATTTGTTAGGTTTAGTAGTAATTGTTTTATAAACTTGGGAGCTCCAGTGTTAGGTGGATTTTTATATATTTTTAATTTAGGATCGTGATATTTTTATTTTGGACTAGTCCTTTTATTATTGTATAGTGTCTCTCTCTGTCTTTTTAAACTGCTGTTGCTTTAAAGTTTGTTTTGTCTCAAATAAGAATACCTACTCCTGCTCGCTTTTGTTGTCCGTTTGCATGGAATATCTTTCTTCACTCCTTTACTTTAAGTTTAGGTGAGTCCTTATATATTATGTGAGTCTCTTGAAGACAGCAGATAATTAGTTGGTAAATTCTTATCTGTTCTGCCATTTGGAATCTTTTAAGTGGAGAATTTAGACCATTTACATTCAGTGTTAATATTGAGTACTATTTTGTTCGTTCTGCTGTTTTTTTGCCTGAATACTTCATTTTTTTTTTTTCTATTGTGTTGTTTTATAGGTCCTGTGAGGCTTTATAGGTCCTGTGAGATTTATGCTTTTAGGAGATCATATTTTGGTGTATTTTGAGGATTTGTTTCAAGACTTAGAACTCCTTTTAGCAGTTCTCGTAGTGCTGGCTTGGTAGTGGCAAATTCTCTCAGAATTTTTTTGTCTGACAAAGATGGTATCTTTCCTTCATTTATGAGCTTAGTTTTGCTGGATACAAAATTCTTGGCTGATAATTGTTTTGTTTAAAGAGGCTAAAGATAGGACCCTAGTCCCTTTTAGCTTGTAGGGTTTCTGCTGAGAAATCTGCTGTTAATCTAATAGGTTTTCCTTTATAAGTTACCTGATGCTTTTGCCTCACAGCTCTTAAGATTCTTTCTTTCGTCTTGACTTTAGGTAGCCTGTTGACTGTATGCCTAGGTGTTCTTTGAGCTTCTTGTTTTTGGATGTCTAGATCTCCAGCGAGGCTGGGAAAGTTTTTCTCGATTATTCCCTCAAATATGTTTTTCAAACTTTTAGATTTCTCTACTTCCTTGGTAACATTAATTATTCTTTGGTTTGGTTATCGTAATCCCAAACTTCTTGGAGGCTTTATTCGTTTTTTAAAAATGTATTTTTCTTTGTCTTTATCAGTTTGGTTTAAATCAAAAGCCTTATCTTTAAGCTCTGAAGTTCTTTCTTCTACTTGTTCAATTCTATTGGTGAGACTTTTCAGTGCATTTTGCATTTCTGTAAGCATGTCTTTCACTTACAGAAGTTGTGATTGTTTTTTATTTATGCTATCTGTTTGACTGGAAATTTTCCATTCATAGCTTGTATTATTTTCTGATTTCTTTAAGTTGGACTTCACCTGTCTCTAGTGCCTTTTTTTTTTTTTTTTTTTTTTTTGAGATGGGGTCCCACTCTGTCGCCCAGGTTGGAGTGCAGTGGTGTGATCTCTGCTCAGTACAACCTCTGTCTCCTGAGCTGAAGCGATTCTCCTGCCTCAGCCTCCCAAGTAGCTGGGACTACAGGTGAGCACCACCACATCTGGCTTTTTGTGTGTGTGTGTGTGTATTTTTAGTAGAGATTGGGTTTCACCACGTTGGCCAGACTGGTCTTGAACTCCTGACCTCAGGTGATCCACCTTCCTTGGCCTCCCAAAGTGCTGGGATTACAGCCGTAAGGAACCATGTCTGGCCTGGCCTCCTTGATCGGCTTAGTAGTTAACCTTCTGAATTCTTCCTCTGGCAATTCAGAGATTTCGCCTTGGTGTGGATCCGTTGCTGGTGAACTAGGGTGATCTTTTGGGGTGTTAAAGAACCTTGTTTTGTCCTGTCACCAGAATTGTATTTCTTGTTCTTCCTTATTTGGGTAGGCTATGTCAGAGGGAAGATCTGGGATGCAAAGTCTGCCTTCGGCTTCTTTTGTCTCACAGGGTGCTCTTCCCTTTCCCCTAGCGATGGGGCTTACTGGGAGCTGAACTGCAATAACTGTTACTTTGCTTCTGGATCTAGCCAGCCAGTGGAGCTACTGGGCTCTGGGCTGGTACTGGGGAGTGTCTGCAGGGAGTCCTGTGACATGATTCACCTTCACATCTGTCAGCTGTGGATACCAGCACCTGCTCTGGTGGAGGTAGCGGGGCAGTGAAGTGGACTCTGAGGGTCCTGGGTTGAATTTTTGTTAAGTGTGCTGGTTTTGTATTGGTTGGTCTCCAGCCAGGAGGTGGTGCTTTCACGCGCACATCAGCTGTAGTAGTGTAGAGAATGATTACATGGTGGGTATGGCCCAAGAGCTCCAAGAGGTTGTGTTCTTTGTCTGAGGCTACCAGGTGGGTAGAGAACATCACCAGGTGGGGACAGGGTTAGGCATGTCTGAGCTCAGTCTCTTGTTGGGGGAGCTGGCTGCAGCTGCTGTGGTGGATTGGGGTGTGGTTCCCAGGACAATGGAGTTATGTTCCCAGGGGGATTATGGCTGCCTCCTCTGCGTCACACAGTTCGCCAGGAAACTGGGGGAAAGCTGGCCATTACAGGCCTCACTCAGCTCCTCTGCAGCCCACAGCCCGAAAGACTGTGTCCCCTCTCACTGTGTCCCTTCTGCAGCACCGAGTTCATTTCCAGGCAGCCGGTGGGCAAGGCTGAGACCTCGCCCCAGACCACAGGCCTCCCATCTGAGAAAGCAGCTGACTCACAGTTCCTCAGCTGTCCCAGCCTGCAGCGGCAATGCACCTCCTTCAAAGGGTCTCTGGATACTTGGCTTTTCTGGTGTGTTCCTGCGGTAGTTCTTGGAGCAAAAGTTCATCATATGGGTCCTCACACGCTGCTCTGTCCGTCTGAGTGGGAGCTGCTAATTAGTCCTGCCTCCTGCCTGCCATTTTCCCCGTAAATGTGCGTACTTTTCTTAGTTGCCATTTTCATCATCGTCGTTATTATGTTGTGGATGCAATGTCTGCTTGAATACTACTGGGGCTGCTGCTTTGGAAATAAAATACCTGACACTATCTAACCTTGACCCCTCCACTAGTACTAGGTACCTCTTCTGCCTTTTCATGGCCTGTGTTCTTGTAGCCATGCTCTTCAGCTCCTGTACCAGCTGTTCTTCCACTCTTAGTGACTGCTTCCTGTTGTCATGCAGACAAGCCTGTAAGACCCATCTTTCAAAGAATTTCCCATTGATCCCATTTCTCTGTCTAGCTGTATGCTGGATCTCTCTGCTCCCTGTCATAGCAGAGCTCTTCTGCCTAGTTGCCTGTACTGGGTGCTTGTCTAGTTAAACCACTTCACATGACCTTTCATCTCTCACTGTTCTACTGAAGTGATTCTTACTGAGGCCAGTTGTGACCTCTGTCTTTGCAAATCCAAGTATCTCTTATAAATCCTGACTTTATTCACAGTAGCTTTTGACCTGATGAAGCACTCCCTTTTTTGGTTATTGCTGTGTTGAATGATTACGAAATCCTTCAGATATAAAGTACCAAAAATATAATGAACAAATTTTGTATTTGCCATCTAGCTTAAAGAGTAAAAATTATTAATTCAACTGAAGTCCCATTATATCCCTATTCTGTGCCCCTAGATGTAGCCACTATCCTGGATTTATTGTTACCACATATTGTCTTTGTATATTTGCTACGTATGTGTTCCCCTATGTAAGTATGTAGTTTTTTATATTTTTAGACCCTATATTAAAAATTATTCTGTTTTTGCAATTTGCTCGTTTTATTCAACATTTTGTTATGAGAATCATTCATGTTTCCATGCATGGCCATAGAGTGTTGACTTTGGCTACTATGTAGTGTTCCTTTGTGTGAATAATCTGCAGTTTAGGTATTGTCCTGTAGGTGGTCATTAACATTGTTTCCACCTTTTTTGCTGTTACAGGCAATCCTTGTGGGAGCATTCTTATGGACATCTCCTATGTATGTTTCTGTTTGGTAATCCCTGGTCGTCATGTATTTAGCTGGAGTCTTTTCTTTTGAACCACTTTGTTCTAGACTTCTGTGGCACTGCACTTGTCTGGTTTTTGTCTCACTTCACGGGCCAGGCATTCTCAATCTTGTTTTTCTGGATTCTCTGCCACACTTTATTATTGTAGTGTCTTTGAGGTTTGTCCTTTGCTCTCAATCACCGAGCTGTCTTGGTAACTTACCTAGTTCCATGGCTTTATTTATTTTATGTTACTGAGACAGCGTCTTGCTGTCACCTAGCTGGCTCACTGCAAACTCAACCTTTTGGGTTTAACTGATCCTCCCACCTCAGCCCCCCAGGTAAGGTAGCTGGGACCATAGGAGAACACCACCATGCCAAGCTAACTTTCTTTTTTGTTTTGAGACAGGGTCTTGTCATTTTACCCAGGTTGGTCCTGAACTCTTGGGCTTAAGCAATCCTCTTGCCTCAGCCTCTCAAAGTGCTGGGGTTATAGGCATGAGCCACTGTGCCTGGCCCTAGTTCCATGGTTTTAAATTCCACCTACATATTGATAACTCCTTAGATTCTATCTCTAACTCGACCTTGTTTGTAAACTCCAGGTTGGTCTGTCTTGGGACATCTGAAGGGGATCTCAGACTTAACACAGTCAGTGGGTCTCTTGATGACCAGCTCTTTCCCCTTCCTCTACATTTTACTGTGGGAGCCATCTCATGCTTAAGCTTTTAGCTCACATGTGTCTCCCCCGAGAAGCCTCCTCTGCCCACCCCACCTTCTCCCTGTGCGTCATCTGTCGTATCATCCTGTTTTATTTTTTGCAGAGCAGTTGTCAGTCACTCATAGTATTTTTTTCCTTCGGTTGTGTATGTGGAGATGTATGTATGTATGTATGTATGTATGTATGTATGTATGTGTGTATGTATGTATTCTGTTTATATCCCCTGTAATAGTTTCTTGAGGGTAGCGACGTTGCCTTTGTTCACTGTTTTGTCTCCTTTTCTTAGAATGGTGGTCAGAACGTAGAGGGTAGTCAGTAACTATTTAACCCTGTTATCTTCCGCCAGATTTGTAGACTCAAATTCTCACGTTTTTAGAAGTTTGTAAACCTTAGCCTTGGCATACAGTGGCTTTTTCTCTCCCATTGCTTGGTGAGCGGAAGAGAGGGTTGCAGTGTTATAGGATTTCTTTGGTGCTGCTTTAGCAGTCGGAAATCTGTGGCTGCTGTGTCCTCTGCCTGGGGCCTTGCTCCACTGGGTTCGCTCCACCCACTCAACCTGGCAGGCTGTGCTTGGCTTGGATCCTGCGCGTGCTGAGGGAGCTGCACTCAGCTCCTGGTTCCACGGGGTGTGTTGCTAGCAGCTTCTACATTGGGTGCCGGCATCTAGACGAGGGGAATGAGGGTGGTCCCTGAAAACTTGGAGATGTCAGCAATGGCGGAGTCCTAGGGAGTGTTACAGCTCTCATCCCGGGAGTCCCAAGATCTGGTCTTCCAAGAAATATTGCAACTTTCTTCTCTTCCTACCACCTGCAGCTTGGTGAACAGGAGCACATTACATCTCATTCAGTCCCACCACCTGCAGCTCAGTGAATGAGTGCGTGTTACAGGTCGGCCTATTCTGGGTCCTTGTCCCATGACCAAGAGGAATAAGAGGAATAAGGTACATGGGCACTGGAGAGTGAATAGGGCGGAGAATTTTATTGAGCAACAGAAGGAAAGCTCTCAGCGGAGAGGAGGCCAAGAGTGGTTAGCCCTCTGAGTGAGAGGGGACCCAAAAGAGGTTTGCCGTCTGTGGGGCTGAGTCTGGGATGTTTATGGGCTCAGAATGGGGGAGTGCATGCTGATGGATTCATGGGCAGGCTTGGAAAAAAGCACCATTCAATTGACTTTAAGGCATCAGGGAAGTTCTTCCTCTGGTTGTGGACTCCACCTGGAATTGGCAGCTCAGTTTTCAGGGTTTAAACTGTCTTTGGCATGAAGGTTGGGTTTCACTAGAGACCCACCCTGTCTGCCTAGGAATTTGTCTGTCTCTAGTTGCTGTTACTAATCCACACATTGCACTGTCTCTTGGATTCATCAGTAGTCTTTCAGCTGTCTCAATCTCAGTATGTTGACTCTATCTTCTTCCCCAAAGACTTTTCCTCCTCACACCTTTAAAACATTTTCATAAATATTTCCATCTACCCTGTGGTTCACTTCCCTTCTACTCTCTTATCCAATATGCTATTACTTGTTCTTACCTTCTTCATAGTTCCTATGTCTTTCTCCCTTATCCAGCCATTGTCTTGCTTCAGGCCTGTTTTACAAGCTCTTACCTGTCTCGGCTCTGTCTAGGTAATTGTTTTTGGCTCCATAGCTTTAAATACCATCCACATTCTAATTATTCCTGAGAGTCTGTCTTCATCCTGACCACTCTTGAACTCCAGTTTGGTTTGGGGCTTCTGTGACAACACACTGTCAGGTTTTCATCTTACTTTGTAGGCTAGGTATTCTCAATCTTGTTTTCTGGATCTTCATTCTCTACCAGACTCTATATTGTAGTGGCCTAGGGTTTTGTTCTTGACACTCCTCTGTGTATCTTCTCAGCTTCCAGTGATCTGCTGCCCTGATGCTCATCTTTATCAAAGACAGTTAAGTCATGCACTGCTTTGCTTAAAGTCTCTCAGAGGCTCCCTGCTGCCTCTGACGTCCAAGTTCTTTATCATGGGCAAAGCCGTTAAGAATGAGCCCCTGTGTGTTTCAGTTTCTGCTCTCCTCCAAAGGATCTAGGAGACCGTTCTCTCCCTCTGTGGCCTCTCAACACAGAAGTCTGGGCTTTTGCTCATGCTGTTTTCTCGGTGCACAGTTTTCCTTTCCCTTACTTCTTACCTCCCCTGTAAACATTTGCTCATTAAAAAGACCAATCAGCGGCCCCCTTTCCAGGGAAGTCTTCCATGCTGATGAGAAAGTTCTATGGAGGAAGAATCAACAGTTATATTAAGATGGATATGCCTCTTAAGACTTTAACATGTGGGTGACCAGGAGGCAGTTGGATATATGGTTCTGAAGGGCAAGGATGGAGATTGATGCTTTTGGGAGTCACGAACTTACTCATGGTATTTGAAAAATATAGGCCTGGGTAAAATGAACTAGAGCCAGAGCATAGAAGAGGGCAGGGGTGGGTCCTTGGACACTGTAGAGTTCAGAGGTCTGGTAGAGGAGGAGCGGGGGAGGGAAGACAGAGTATAGATGATAGTCGGAGGACTGTTTCAAGAAGGAAATGAACTGTATGATGCGACTTTTGAGTTCCAGTAAGATGAAGGCGCTTATGTGACTGCTGGATTTGACTGTGGAGTTCACTGTGGCCTTGGTAAAAGCGCCTTGAGGGTACTGACGTGAGGAGAAGATGGCTCTTAGTTGATTACTCCGTTTGTCTCCTCCTCTATGTGCTAGTCCTTAGTTTATGTTTAGGGCTTGGCATATAACTAGACGCTGAATAAATGTTTGCCTGCAGGTTTGAGTTTTACAGTGCAGTTTAAAGAACAATGTACTGTTTTACCCTTATTAGAATGCTTCCTACTATTGACCCTTGCCATTAGTTTGTCAGTTCAAGGAATACAATCATCCGACTAATAACTAAAACGTGGTGAGAAAGGCAAATTCACGTTAGTAGAGATTCTTAGCGTATCTTGAAGCTATCATGCGGTAGTGGAGAAGGACGATTCTTTGGATTTGGAAGGCCTGTCTCAGGCTTTGGCTGTGCTGTTTAGCCTTGAGAAGGGAGCTGGGGGCACATCCCTTACAGTCTCTGGATCGCAGTTTCTTGGCTGTCATAAATGGACAATATTAACAAATTTGTCTTACAAGATTTTTGTGAGCAGCAAATGAATAAATGCAACGAACGTCCTTTATAAGTATAAAGATACTCTGTGCTATTTTTAAAGAATAATTGGATTACCCATTTTATTACTAATGTACAAAGTAGATTAGATCAGAGTGTCATGAAATTCATATTTAACAGTGACATATGAATGGCAAGAAGTTGAGTAAGGACATAGGTCACTGGAAAATGTGATACTTTTTTTTTTTCTTGTTGCCCAGGCTGGAGTGCAGTGGTGTGATTTTGGCTCACTGCAGCCTCCGCCTCCCAGGTTCAGGCAACTCTCCTGTCTCAGCCTTCTGAGTAGCTGGGATTACAGGCTCCCGCCACCAAGCCCAGGTAATTTTTGTATTTTTAGTAGAGCCAGAGTTTCACTGTTGGCCAGGCTGGTCTCGAACTCCTGATCTCAGGTGATCCACCTGCCTTGGCCTTCCAAAGTGCTGGGATTATAGGCGTGAGCCACTGTGCTGGGACAATATGTTACTTTTTTAGAAACATATAGGAAATAAATTTCCTTTGGCTTTGTTCTCTTATCTTTCCCAGATAAATGTAATCATTTTGTTAGAGCACAAGAGTAGGCTCTTTTACTTCAAGATCTCGTAGTCAACTCTAGCTAGTAGTCTGTTTACCCCAGGGTTGTATACGTATGAAGGAAAAAAAGTAGTATTACTGGTGTTTTTTTCTTTTTTTCTTAAGTAATTAAGCAAATACATCGATTAACTCAGTTTGACACATTTCCCTAATGGTGACTGCAGTTTTCTTTTTTATCCACCGGAGATAACAAGACCCCTAGTAGATGCCTAAAACCGTGATATTACTGAACCCTTCTATATGCATTTTTTGTTTTGCCTGTACATACATAACCTATGCTAAAGTTTAATTTATAAATTGGGTCAGTAAGAGACTAACAACAGTAACTAATTAGAAAAAGTACAATTATAAAAATATACTGTCATGGAAATTATGTGAATGTGGGCTCTCTCAAAATATCTTAATGTTTTTGGACCACAGTTGACCATAGCTAACTGAAATTGCTGAAACTGCAGATAAGGGGAGACTGCTGTGCTCATTTTATTTTTATGTCTAGGGTAAAAATCATGGTAAGAAACTCCGAAATTACTATGCAGCAAACAGCTGTCCTCCTCCTGCTAGAGTGAGCAATGTGGTGGAGCCTGCAGCTGCCCCAGTTGTTCCAGCTCCTCCGCAGGTGAGACGCATGTGTCAGGGTGGGGCGGCACGGGGGTGGAAGCTGTAGATGCACACACGGCTACAGGTGACATTTGTTGTCCATGTGTCCATCAGGGTACAGTTGGGAAAATCATCCTGAAAGACGCTGCTTGGTGCTTTTAACTCCTTGAACTATAGCGCTGGATGTAATGCAGGCCAAAATCTGTGAACCTTGAGATTTCTCATTGGCTCTGTTCACCAATGCGTGAAGTGATGAGACAAATACTGTTACATGAGTCTTTATACATTTCTTAAAATTCTGGCTAAATGATCCTGAATGTCTCGGCTAACCCCGAAATGAAAAGACAGATTTTCAAATGTGTATTTCTTTATTGCAGTTAATCCTGTTTATTTTAGATTTTGTCTTCCAGTTGCAAAATTAGTTTTTTGAGATTACTGATTACTTACCTCTGTGCAGAGAGCCTTGTATAAACAGGTTTTGGACCTAGCTATTATGAGATGGACTGGGAAGCCAAGTTCTTTTTGCTCTTCTGGACAATGGAACAGGTGATTTAGGCCTCAGAAATATGGAGTCTACTCCTTAAGCTGTCTTTGAAGTGTCATTTGTCTGTAAAACAATGCAGTGGTCATAAATTATCAGGCCATAACTGACTAGACAGCACACCATGCACGGTGCCGAGCACGCCTCATGCATTGTTTCATTCGGGCTCGGACTGCAGTGAGGTGATGAACGCAGTAAACCTGGGCATACAATTTAAGAAGGAGCTAAAAAACCCAGTAATCAAGATAGAAATTTAAGGCAATATTTTAGAAATATAAAATTGATATAAAATAGTGGTGAACAAAACATTGAAAACTTAAATAAGTATTACTGATTTTCCTTTTGCCTCAGCCTGCAATATGATTTGGCATGGCACTGCTACTGATTCTGAGTGTAAATTTTTGATATTTTTTTCATCATTAATTTTTTGGGATTAAATTTAATTTTTTTAGCTGGGTGTGGTGGCACGTGCCTGTGTAGTCTCAGCTACTTGGTAAGCTGAGGCACAAGAATCACTTGAACCCGGGAGGTGGTGGTTGCAGTGAGCTAAGGTCGTGCCACGGCATTCCAGCCTGGGTGACAGAGGGAGACTGTCTCAAAAAAAATTTTTTTTAATTAAGTAAATATTTCATTAAAATACTATTTATCTTGATTTCTGAGTTTTTTTGATGTTCCATTAAATTCCGAGCCCAAGGCAAGGGTCTCACTCATTTCATTCTAGTCCCAGGTCCTGACCTCATTTAATGCTTGCAGCAACTTAGAGGTATTGGCCTTGTTACTCAAGTAGTATCCATGGGCCAGCAGTATCAGCTTTACTGGAAGTTTATTAGAAGCTCAGATGAACTAAGGAGCTTTCCATGGTGTTACATGTTTTGTAAACGGGTAGAGCAAGACTTTCTTTTTTTTTCCTTTGAGGTAGAGTTTTGTTCTTCTTGCCCATGCTGGAGTGCAGTGGTGCGATCTTGGCTCACTGCAACCTCCGCCTCCTGGGTTCAGGCGATTCTCCTTTCTCAGTCTCCTGAGTCGCTGGGATTACAGGCACCCACCACCACGCCCCGCTAATTTTTGTATTTTTAGTAGAGATGGGGTTTTGCCATGTTGGTCAGCCTGGTTTTGAACTCCTGACCTCAGGTGATCCACCCACCTTGGCCTCTCACGAAAGTGCTGGGATTACAGGCATGAGCCACCGTGCCCGGCCCAAGAATTTCTTTTGATCTTAGACCTTTGCTCCTAACCAGCTGGTATCATTTTACTTTTCTGAGTGTCAGTTTTTAGTACTTAAAAGTGTGGGTAGCAATTCTGGCTGTTCTTTCTTCTCGTGGATTTGTCAGCTAAATGAGATACATAAAAAAATGAAATCAGAGAGCAAGAAGATACCCAGAGAGATCTTCAAGCTGCATAGTTTTAGCTGCATAGTTTTCCTGTCACTGGTTTCTGAAGGCTGCTCTAGAATTGAATAGCTGCCCGCAGTGGGGGCTGTTTTCAGTGGGCTCCACCCTCCTGGGCAGGTAGCCTAAACCTTTCTTCATAGCATACCCCGGAAGAATCTTCCCTTCCAAGTGAAACGACGCTATTTTCTGCAGCTGTTCCTGATATATATATGGTTTCCAGAATCTTTATCGTGTATTATATCACTCTCCTCTGGCCAAAATCTAGTATGTCATTTTTTTTGTTAACGTAGCATTTGTTGAGTGCCTACTGTCTTTGGACACTCTGTTAGGTTCTCTTTCACATGTTATTCCTCAACCTGAATCAGTTGTCTGGATTTGCTACTCATTTTTAATGTTTTCCTGATTATATCTGTAGCCAGTTTCTAGACTTCTTGAGAACAGGGGCTCTTTTTAAAAAATATATATGACTGTATATCCCTTCGGGACTAGACAGCAACCCTGATAAGCAGTTTAGAGTCAGTGAATGCTTATTGGTGGATTCTGAGTAGACTCTACTCTTTCTCATAATGTGATTTTAGGCCTTACCTATTTACCCATTACTTACTGTCCTAAATCTAAGCTTTTCAAACTCTTTAAAAAAATTTCTTCATTGGCAACAGCAACGAGCCGTTCACTAAGTTGGTACCTAAGTGATTATAATGCAAAACCAAGATTAAGTATCTCCCAGCCTTTTTGTTTTCCTGGAACGAATTATTTTCTTTATGAAGCTTAATGCTTGTGGTCATGCCATATCCTCTGGTTGTTTTTTAGCTCTTAGAAAGACCTTTGAGGAGAAGAAGGAAGCTCCACAGTTTTTTTAACCTTGTTTCTTCTTGTCTTTGATATCAGATGGGCTCCTTTAAGCCAGGAGGCCGAGTGATCCTGGCCACAGAGAATGATTACTGTAAGCTCTGCGATGCCTCCTTCAGTTCTCCGGCCGTGGCTCAGGCTCACTACCAAGGGAAGAACCATGCCAAGAGGCTGCGGTTGGCGGAAGCTCAGAGTAGTTCATTCTCGTAGGTATTGCCATTTTCTCTGAGGCCAAAGTGTTATGTGAGATTGACTGTTTTAAAGAAAAAGAGTTGAAAGGGATTCTTGTTTAGAAGACTCACTCTTTTTAAACTTCTTTTCTCCAGGGAATCCTCAGAGCTGGGTCAACGGCGGGCCAGGAAAGAAGGGAATGAGTTTAAGGTGATGCCTAACAGGAGAAATATGTATACAGTGCAGAATAATTCAGGTATCCTGTCTCTTTCCACATACCTGTGTATACAGTGCAGAATAATTCGGGTATCCTGTCTGTTTCC
>PVKP010045212.1:0-16272 GCA_004027715.1 Plecturocebus donacophilus | reverse complement strand
ACTGCCTCTTCCCTGGTGTAGTCTTCACAATCGCTGAGCACAGTCAGAATCGTTATTTTCACTCTACAAACGATGACACTGGCACTCAGGGATTAAGTGACACGGCCAG
Organism: Plecturocebus donacophilus; assembly: GCA_004027715.1. Lineage (NCBI taxonomy): Eukaryota > Metazoa > Chordata > Mammalia > Primates > Pitheciidae > Plecturocebus > Plecturocebus donacophilus. Next base: position 16,163 of record PVKP010045212.1, on the reverse strand, counting down.
GCCACAGCCACCGCTAGGGGGCAGCACCCAGATCCAGGCCTGGGTCTGACACCCAAGACTGAGTTCTCTGCACTAACCTAGGCAGCCTTCAGCAACCCCGCCCACCTATGCTCCATCGCAACAGCCTACGGGCACAGATGCTGGAGTAGCTCTGCTGCAGGCAGCCTGAGGAAGAGGCCACTTAATGCAGTGACCCCAAGCTTAGGAGCACCCAGAGCGCCGGAGCCACAAGGGCAGGTCACAGACGGAACCGCTGTGATGCAGCCTTCCCACCCCGTGCACTCCTCCATGACAGAGAGGAAGCCGGGACCTACGGCCAGCCTGCCCCTGCCCTAGGAGGGGCCAGCTCAGCCTGAGAGTGCCCATCGGCCACACTGGGGCCCCCTGACACTACAGCATCCTCTCAGCAGCCAGGCCCATCCTGCTAAAACTTACACCTGACCTCACCGTTCCCCTGCTCGGAAACATCAATGGAGTCCCAGTCTACCCAGAATAAGATCCTCACTCTTATGGAAGAGCTGCGAAGGCCCCTTCCCTCCCCAGCCTCCTCCCTTGGCCATCGGCTCCACTGTGCTGGACTGTGCTCAGCAACCTCACCAGGATGGGCCCGGAGGTTCCCTCTGCCCGCAACACTGCCCCTCAGCTCCCCAGGGCTGGATCCGTGGCTCCTCTTCTTCTCAGAGGGAACTGAACTGCCCATGTCCCCTGCCCTGGCCTCCACCACCTGCCGTCTCAGCCCGTCAGAGGGCCTCACACCTCTCACAGCTACTCCCTGCTCCTCCACCCGCGTGGCTCTTCTTTGTTCGTGTGTGTGCACATGTACATGTGTATGCACGTGGAAATACGGGCTCCCCCACTCTGCTGGTGTTCTGTGAAGGCCAAAACTTTCCACGCTATTTCCTTCTACACCTCACCCAACCTACTCACGCAGGGCTGGACCCACCACAGACCATCGATACATTGGGAGCGTGAACAAAAGTCTCTTCTGAGAGCCTCATTTTCCAGGTTTGTCAGATGTACCCATGACATGAACGTTCATCTGACTTGCTTTCATCAAAGAGATCCTGCTGGGTCAGAGAGACCGGCTGAGCATGGGTGAGGAAGGACCACCCTGAGGGCAGCACCCATGCCGTCACTGCCCGAGAGATGGCATCTGAATGCTGGCACAGCAAGAAGAGCTAGAATGAGGGGCAGGTGAGGATGCTACTTGAGAAGAGAAAGACATTCACGACGTCAGGCACAACACCGGCACCTGGCAGCTCACACCCTCCTGCCTGAGTCACTGAGCAGCGAGCTCATTCTTGAAATGGGCCCAGAGGCATCCTCCATGCCAGGCCCTCTACCCTGCTGGGCCCTGGGAACAGAGTCATGAAGGCCTGATCCCTGCCAGCAGGGAGGAAAGGCCAACATGAGAGACCCTCAGGGAAAGGGCACGACCGCACAGGGCATGCTTTGCCATAACAGATCCCTCTACGAGCCCTGCACCTCACAGTTTCCACACTGCCTCACTGCATCCTCACAGCCATCACTGGAGGCAGGTGCTTCCATCTGCACTCCACGCTGCCCAGCAGAGGAAAGGGAAAAGCAGGGGAAGGGCCCAGGCACCAAAGAACGAACCCACCAGGGCACCTCACATGGTGCCTGCAACACAGCTCGCCCCGGGGCAGCACGGCGCTCCTAGCCTCTCCCAGGGTGCCGGGGCTCACCACGATGCCTCTTGGACAAACCTCTGGGTAGCAAATAAAGATAGGCCTGATTTGAGAGCTTGTCCCTGCTCTCAAGGAAGGTACAGTCAAGCAGACCCTCGCCTCTACCAGACAAGAGCTCTGGTCTGGACCCCCAGTTCCTCACCCCACAGCCTGCAGGAGCTGGGCAGACAGCATCTCCCCGCCCCAGCCCCGTCACCAGGGCACCCAAGCTCATCTCTCTTTCCTCCCTGAACACCCACAGCCCATCAAGTCCTGGCAATTTACTCGTATGTATTTTTTTAATGATCTGACCTTCTCCTTCCAGATGGTGCCTTCCCTGCCTGCGGCTGGGGACGTTATAAGAAAATGGAGTCACTGCTCCCCATCTGCCACTGCCATTGTTCCTGTCACAAAACCAGAGCAGCAGAGACCAAATTAGAAGGCTGCTGTGGCTGAAAATTGAAAGCCCGCTTGGGATAAGTGACATTTAGAACTGGCACCGACGGCAGAGCCGTGATTTCCATTTGACGCTAAGTGGGGGCTTATTTAGCACCCGGCTCTGTTTGCCAGCACCCCCTGGGCCTGAGAGCCCCCGTGGGACACAGGGAGCAGCTCCAGGGTTGCAGCTCCCCCAGTGCCCTCAGAACAATCCCCTCTGGTCTGCTAGATGGGCCCGGGCAGATCGCACCTCAGCCTCCAACTCGCTGTGTGACACTGAACCAGGTACTTACCCTCTCTGAGCCTGCGGCCTCAACTAGAAAATAGGGGAAATAACTCCATCCATCTGGAGTTGTGAGCACTGGAAATAATACCCATCATGCCTAGCAGACACCAAGCACTCAGGAAGTAGCAGCCATGATGGTCGCTGTCTTTGCTGCTCATGGTCTCACCGTTGCTGTCACTGAGGGCAGCTGAGCCCACCATGGGCCCTGCCCTGCTTCTCCAGCCCGACCTGCCTCCCAGACTCCTACTGGGCTCAGTTCCAGCATCATGCCTTTACTGCTGTCCTTGAGCTTCCCAAACTTAAGGCCACCTTCAAGACGCTGCTCACACCTCTCCAGCACCACGGAGATGCTGCTGGCCATAGCCACAGATGTCAGGCTGGGCCGGACCTCAGCAGGCATCTTGTCCAACCACCCATCCCCTGCAGAGAGGGCCATGGTGTCCAGGGAGGCCAGGCAAGTGGCACAGTCTCCCAGCTGGGGTAAAACCAGGGTCGGGCTCCAAGGCCATGGCCTCGCCCCCACTCCTAGAGAGCAGACCCATCCCTCCTAGCTGCAGGGCATGGTCAGATCCCACCACCAGCCTGTGGGACGGCGGTGAGGGTCTAGGACGTGACGGAGTCTAGAACGCACTTCGCACGCTGCCGGGGCTGTGCTCAGGACCCAGCAGCTGGAGTCATGACTGCAAGGAATACTGGCGTCAGTGTGACGACATGGGCCGGAGTACAACCAAATGAGAGGTGGCAAGGGAGGGCACAGCCCTGCACTCAGGCTTGCTGCCTTGGGCCACCCGGATATATCCCTGTGAGTCTGGCATTAGCCGATGGCCTGCCAGGCCCGTGTCCCCTTGAGAGGTGGGAATGAGGAGCGCCGTGGGTGGAAGGAGCTCCACGGGCCCAGGGAGGGTAAGGGGCAGCAATGCAGCTTTGTGAGCAGAGCAGATGGTGCGGGGAAGGGTACAGGAAGGGAACTCAGGGAGCCGCCTACCTCACCTCTTCCTTCTCTGGGACCTTCTGTCTATAACCCTGTTCTGGAGCTTTTACTAACAAGAACCTAGCTGGTAGAAAGTCGCCCTATACTGAATCGTGTGTGACCTCAGAAAGGCCATTCCTCATCTAAGATGCAGACACCCCTGTCCTAGGAGCCTCTCTCACAGCTCCTGTGTGCCAAGGGCTGGCTATCTAGGCGTCTCCCATGCACTGTCTCCCCACATTTTCACGACAGCTCCATGCAGAAGGCACTGGTATTTTCCCCATTTTCTGGTGGAAAATCCAAGGCGTCTCAGAGTTAGTTTGCTGGGAGGACAGACCCGGTCAGTGGCGGAGCCTGAAATGGAACCCACGTGGTCTGGCTCCATTTCCCGTGGCACTGAGGACCACCGCTTACTGCCTCTCAACCCTTCCTGTGTGCCTAAGAATGCCACAGGGCCGTTGGAGACCTAGTCCAAGTTACAAATGGGAAAACTGGGTCTCCGGATGGAGTCTGCCCTTCCCAGGACCACACGGCATGGAGCTGGCCATGCTGGGGTTTGAACTGGGTCCCCAGATTCCCCAGGGCTCCCTGTCCCTCCAAAGGGCAGAGGTGGTCCCCTCTCCCAGATACCAGGTCCCACACTGCATCCCTCTCCTTTCTCAGTCTTCAGATTATGATCCTGACACACTGTAGTCAGGAAATGAGGAAGATACAGAAAATAAAATAAAGAAATAACATCCTTTGTGAATAAATGTTTTTAACATATTCTATTTCTAACAGGCTCATATTATCATCCCCTCCCAAACCAGGCACTGCAGATTAAAAAAAAAATACTGACAAAATAAAAGAAACAAATTATTCAAGCCCCAGGGGAACCCAGCATTCAAATAAGATTTCAAATGACTCTCCTTCCATTAAAACTTTTGCTGCAGTGAAGCTGTGTGGAGATAAGGCAGCCCGGCGTCTTCACAGGCTGCTGAGAGCTGGGGCTGCCTGAATCATGGTCTTTCGTCTTTCCAGCACCAAGCCCCACCCAGCAAAGCATGTGCGGTTCAAACAGGAGATTCATCTGCCTTTAAAGCAGGTGTCCACGTGGGGCTTGGGGGACACTTCCCAGGATGGAAGTTGTGCACAGGGTTGGGAGGGGAACGCATGGCCCAAGTGGTGGGGAAGCCATGTTAGCCTTTCTGAGGGCCAGAATTCCTAAAGTCTTCTGCCAGGGACACGGCAGCTTCTGCTTAAAACCCTGTCTACATCCTCTAAAGGCCTCCTAGTTACCCAGAAACATCCAGCTGAGACCAGAGCAATATCAGCTGTGGATCCAAGAAGGGATGGGCTGAGTCAAAGCCTGTGGTCCAGGCTCCTCTGCAGGCAACCCCTCCCCATTCCTGCCTCCACCTCCACATCTGCCCCACCCATGCCCTCTCCACACAGCAGCCAGAGTGACCCACTTAAATGAGAATCGGATTGGGACATTATCCAGAACAAATCCCATTCGCTCTCCCCGGCTTCCCAGAAAACCTGCCCCCAACACACCCACCCACCTGCCTCTCTCCCCTTCCTCCTCCAGGGCCGGCCTTTTGTCCCGACCTTGGGGCCGCTGCACTTGCAGTATCCATGCCTGGATCACTCTGCCCAGACCTTTGCGAAGCTCCTGAGGCCCCTGCCTCAGGGGTCCCCCAGCTGGCAGCCCCAGCCCAGCTCTGTGCCCTACACAGCACACCCCTCCTTGCAGATCTGCTCCCCATTTAATGTCCACCTGCCCCTCATAAATCTAAGTTCCTTGAGAGCAGGCATCACTGTTTTTGTCATTATTCTTTCCCCCATGCTCAAAACTATGTAGAGTCTCAATAAATAGTTTTTTTTAATTAATGAAAACCATTAGTGACAGAAGTCCTAATTTCTTTTTTGTTTTTTTTTTTCTTTTGTGAGACAGAGTCTCACTGTATGACTCAGGCTGTAGTAAAATGGCCAATCTCGGCCCACTGCAACCTCCGCCTCCTGGGTTCAAGCAATTGTATTTTTAGTAGAGACAGGGTTTCGCCATGAAACCAGGTGGTGTTAACTCCTGGTCTTGAACTCCTGACCTCAGGTGATCCACCTGCCTCGGCCTCCCAAAGTGCTGGGATTATAGGCGTGAGCCACCATGCCGGGCCAAAGGTTCTGACTTCTTTCCAGAAATGTTTTAAAACCTATTGGAAATGTATGCTTCTCTATAAAAAGATCACATCAGAAACAGAAACAAAAAAATGTCTTGCTATTGGCTGGCATCGGCAAATGGGAACTGCAGTGCAGAGAGAGAATGACAGCTCAGCCTGGAGGGGACATAGGCTTCTATCAACTCAAACCATGGACAAGTTAAGTAATTATGACTTAATGAATACAGTCTGCAGACAGCCTCTCACCAAGCCAAGGAAGTAGAATGAACGGGCTGGAGACTGGGCTTTGGAGGCAGCCCAGATCTGCCGCTTCCTGCTGTGTGACCTCAGGCAAGTCTCCGCACCTCTCTGGGCCTCAGAATCCTCAATGGAAAAACAGATTCTCAACAGACTAACTCTTAGGACTACTGTGAATGTGAAATGCAAAAGATGCATACAAAACGCTCAGAAAAGTGCATGTAAATATCTATGTATATCTGTATTCATATTATGGGGTGCACAGGAAGAAAAATACAGTAAAGAGGTCTTTGGTCTTTGAGAGTCAGTATAGTCCCACCTGCACCATTTTTCTGGGTAACAGCTTTATTGAGATTTAATTCAGTTACCATAAAATGCACGCTTTTAAAGTGCCACGTTTAGACCAGGCGTTGTGGCTCACACCTGTAATCCCAGCACTTTGGGAGGCCAAGGAGGGCGGATCACAAGGTCAGGCAATTAAGACCATCCTGGCCAACATGGTGAAACCCTATCTCTACTAAAAATACAAAAAAAAAAAAAAAAAAAGCAGGGCATTGTGGCAGGTGCCTGTAATCCCAGCTACTCAGGAGGCTGAGGCAGGAGAATTGCTTGAACCCGGGAGGCGGAGATTGCAGTGAGCTGAGATCACACCATTGCTCTCCAGCTGGGCAACAGAACAAGACTCCATCTCAAAAAAAAAAGCACATGTCACTGATTTTTGGTGTAGTCACAGAGTTGAACTACCACCACCATCTAATTTTAGAATGTTTTCATCACCCCCACCAAAGAACCCCTTAGCAGTCATTCTCCATTCCCCTCTACTCCCAGGTCCCTGGTAACCACTAATTTACTTTCTGTTGAGTTCCATCAATTCCTAGCTGGGGAAACTGAGGCTTGGAGAGGGGAAGTGACTTGTCCAGGGTCACAAAGCAGAGCCTCAGGACTCAGGGCTCTGGCTCCAGCTGTTTCTCTACCATACCGCCTCCCTCCCACTCAGGAGCCTCCCTGCCCCCCATTAACCCTGAACACCCACGCTGTACCCTCACACACCCCAAACCTCCCCTCTCCGAACCCTTACCCCCTCGAGGCACTCTGCCTGGGGCTATACTCACGGAGTCCAATTTTGGCCAAATGTAACCTGTTGACCCAGGAAATCTTGCTCAAGGGGTTGGGGGTGATGAAAACCACCATGAAGCTGATGGGGCGGCCGGACCTGCAGTGAGAAGGGGAGGGTGGACATGTGAGTGCCCTCACAAGGGCCAGGCTCCCCCGGTTGTCATGTAGTACTTCCTCCAACCCACGTGCCCCGGAGATCAGGGAAGGCTCGTCATAGCATCCCCAAAACGTGGCCAAAGAGGCCAGTGGCTTGGCAAAGCCTCGGTCCCCTGGGGGAGGAATCCCTCCACCCACAATGGCCCCTGAGGGAGGTACCTGGCCAGAGTGGCCGAGCCATGCTCCCCAGCCTGGCTCCAGGAGCCTCTGGCTTTGTGCCCGGCAGAGCCTCTGCAGCCTGCAACTCCACCTGGTCAGTGGTCAGCTGTCCACAGGCCTTAGACACCTTACATGTCTGACCACGTGCCTCTGGAGGGAGGAATGGGTCTCACTTGGGTCTGTTCCCAGCACCTGGCATGGGGCAGTTGTTCATTAAATGTTTGCTGAGTAGACACATGAATGAATGAATGAATGAAGGAATGAATGAATGAAGAAATGAATGAATGGGGTTGGACAGCAGCTAGGGGCAGCAGCCAGAGGTTACTGTGGTCACCACACTGTCCTCTCAGCTTGGAACAGTGGGGGCCTTCCCAGCCCTTTGGGGGGTGGGCAGGGCAGTGTCACAAGCCTCTAGGGCGCACATGAAGAATGGGAGGCAGAGAGAAGGGAGACGGGCAGACCACTTGGCAGGCAGGCGGCAGATTCAAAGCTGCTGACCCTCACCCTCGAGCCCATGGTCCTCCCTCAAATGAGTGCTCCAACCTTCTCTTCCTTGAAGCCGCTGTGCTTGCGATACTCTGTCTCCACCTTCACCCCACCCTGGAGGCCAAAACCTGGGCACTGAGCCCATTGCACTGGCCTGGGCTTCAGAGTCAGACCCCACTGGGACCCAGCTCTGCCTCTCATGATATGGCCTTCAGCCTCTCCTCAACTCTCTGAGCCTCACCTTCCTCATCTGTAAAATGCAAATAAGAAGACCCACCTTACAAAGCCTCAGGAGGACAGGAAAGATATATTTCCCTGTCTCTGCCGGGCCAAGCAGCTATGTCTATCATCAATTCCACAAACCGCAGTTGGGGTCTACTGCGCACTGCTCCTGTGGTGGGCATTTTGGGGGTGAGGTGGTGCTGTGGGGAGGCTGGGTCCAGAGACAGGAAACTCAGGGCCTGGCCTGGGGGCCTAAATAGACTGATGTGACTGAAAAGGACACAGTGCAAACGGAACTGACCAATGGCAGAGTGTCTGAGTATCCTAACAGTGGGCTGGGCTTATCCAGGATATGAACAGGGTGTTCATTCATTCATTCCGCAATATTTTCATGAGCACCTACTACATGCCAGGTGCTATCCCAGACACGGCCTATGTATCCACTCCCATCATGGCATCCTGACAAATAAGAGGGCTGCAGGTACCCTCTCCAGATCCCCTGCTCTGCTGGTAGCCCAGCAGAGGCAGTAGCCCTCCCTCCAAGACCCCCTCCTCTCACTTGTCGGGTTTCCCAGGAAGCAGGAGCCTGAGGCGGCACTTGTTGGCCGAGTGGATCTCTTCCTCCTTCACCCGCATCAGCCTCTGCAGGGCCAGGCACCAGTCTTGAGCCACGGTCATGTTCAGGTTCTAGAGTTCAGGAGGCCAATGAGGTCACCACACAGCCCATTGGCTCCTCAGAAGCCACACCAGAGCCTATAGGAATCACAGCACCCGGAGGAAGAGGAACAGAAGGAGTGCTGGAGCCTCACTGAGAGGCACGTTTAGTCTCAGGCCGGGCCAGCTCACCAAGCTCCAGGCTTCCCAGCCCCGGGCTCAGATGCCACCTGGCAGCCCTCCTCTGAGAGGGATGCATCATCTCAGCCAGCTTCGCCTCCAGACTGGGCAGAGGCCCAGGAAGGGGTCACATGACCGAATGGCCACCGTGCAGAGAACAAAGGCCCTGCAGCCAGGCTCCGCTCAACCCAAACCAGAGAGTGCACCCAAACCAGAGGCTGCACACAGGACCCCCAGGCAGGGACACACAGTTTCAGCAGCAACAGTTGCGTGTGGGAGCTCAGAAGCCAGGAGCACATCCAGGGCGTGGTCCAGGAGAGGAACCTCTCCCTACTCGGCTTCTGAATCCAAGAACTGCCCACAGCAGGGAGCTCAGGCCGACAAGGCCAGGTCAGGCCACATACCTGGTAGGTGCCGTGCAGCGTGCTGATGAGAAGCGTGATCTGCTCCACCACAGCCAGGTCCTTCTGCAGGTCCTGAAGCTCCTGGAAGAGGCGCGGGGGCCCGAGGTACACTTTATCTGAGCAGAGAAGAGACCAACTCAGGCTCAGGTGGAGAAGGAACTAACAAGAAGCCAAGCATCTGCTCACAACAGAAAAGATCCGGAAACTGACGTGATCCGATTCCTACCCTGGCAGAGCTCCCAGACTAGCTGGGAAGCCACATCCTTTCACGGGTGAAGTCTAACACCTGAGATCCAGGCCACAGTCAGTCTGTACAAAGGGCTATAAGGGACCACAAGACCAAAAGCAAGGGGTGCCTGGGAGAGACGAGGAGCCTGTCTGGGGTTGGAAGTGAGTGTGGTGAGCACTGCCGAGAGAAAGACAAGAGCATGTGCAAAGGCACTGTGGCTTGAGGCAGCCATGACCAGCAAGTGGTTCAAAGGCATCCTGAGGGCCCATCGTGTGCCAGGTTCCGTGCTAGACTGGAGAGACAGCAGCACACAAGACAGACAGGGTCCCTACTCTTCCGGAGCTTATGACCTGGCCAGGACGAGCGGTGGAGAAGCAGTCAGTTAATGTGGTGGGTGGTAGGAGGTGGTGGGGAGAAAGAGATCAGGGTGGTGGGATAGTGTGGGGTGAGGGGGCCCAGATCCCCAGTGATGATACAAATGGAGTAAGGGTGAGATAGGGGTAGGTGTCAGCAGCTAGAGATAGAGTAGGAAGGTCCAGGAGGACCAGATGGGGAAGACTTTGAATGCCGGGCTAGGCATTTGGACTGTATTCTCTAGGCCACGGTTTTGCATCCTGAGGTCTTATGAAGCCCCAGGGGAGTGGAAGAAAAGCCTTATTTGGGGTCTTCGTTTGGATAATTATGTGAAAAACAGGTGCGCATCCTGAGTCACCCACATGGAGTAAGTTTAAAGCCATGCTCTGCTGCCTGGTATCAAAGCTTCCTTGGACTATGGCACCTGAAAAGTCACTGGGTAACAAGCAAAGAGCATGGCAAGCTTGGGATGTGGACTACACGCTGGCATCAAAGAGGGGCTCTGCAGTGGCCCAGACTCGGGGAGCTCATGGGAAGTGCAGATCCCCGCAGGACACCCTGTGGCATAGGCACACAAACATGGGGGAACCTCTCCACCAGCAAATTGCTTTCATCAAAACAACACCATCCATCACATGACATTAATGCTGTTAATTTGAATGCTATGGTTTTGCAGCTTTCTTTTTATTCAACATGTGATTTGGTTTTGGTTTTGTGGTTCAAGGGCTATAAGCAGAAGGAGTTGATTGCAGGGAGTTGTGCATTTGTATATATTTGAATAACAATATAATGAAGGGTTCCACAGAACTTCTCCTGCCCCTTTAGAAGGGGTCTTGCAGCTCGTGACTCTGCTTTGAGGAATGCCACTACAGATACCTCATTGTCACTGAAGGAGGGATCTCCTAAGCGTCCCTGGAATGCATGAAGGATGGTAGACTACGAGGCTAGCAGAAGGGAAGCCTGTGCCCCAAGCGGCGGCGAGGGAGAGTGCCATCAAGCCAGGGCAGAAGGTGCCTCTGAGGAAGGCTCGTGGGGTGGAGGACTCTTCCTACCCCACAGAACTGCGGAAAGAGACAGCATCTGGAAGTGGGCACAGCTGCCCCAGCCCAGCACCCGGACAGCAAGAGTGGGTGGCGTAATCGCTCCCTCAGAATTTCCAGAATTGTGGGCGGCCCATGAGGCAACCTCCTGGGTCAGACGGTGGACAGAGAGGGAAGTGAAACCACGGCGCCTTTCTTACTCGTGGAAGATGCCCCTGGGCACAGGGCTCCTTTCTGCTAGCCCTGCAATTTAGCATCCTTCATGCATTCAAGGAACACTTATTAATGCCCACCATGCCCTGGGCTCCCCGGACAGGCAGGCAGCCAGGCTGAGGGGAGAGACGTCAACCAGTCAATCATTCATAAAGGGGAAAATGCACCGGCAGTCTCGAGAGCACAAAGGAGCGACCTGGCCCAGCAGGAGGGCATAAGAAAAGGCTGCTCTAAGGAAGTGCCATTTGAGCCAAGCACAGATGAGACAAAAACAAGATGGCAGGAGAGTACTTGGCAAAAGGCACAGGCTGGAGAGGACATGGTGGGAAGCAGCACGGCCCCTCTAGGAACCCAGAAAGCCAGCGTGGCCACAGCAGAGAGAAGGGGCAGAGGGAGGTGAGGTGGAGGCAGGTGGGGCGCCCCCAGGACTGGCAATGGGAAGCCACTGGGGCGGGGATGACACGCACTGATCCGACCTGCGTTTTGAAGAATCAGCCCTGGAGATAGGCAGAGGACAGACAGGAAGGGGCACAGGTAAGAGGAGGGAGGCAGCGCAGCCAGGCAGTTGCCACAGCAGGACAGGGTGTGTAGTGGCCAACATGGAGGCGGAGCAAAGTGTGGGGTTGGGAGACACATCTGCGCACATCCAGGTGAGGTCTCAGCTCTGCATTTTGGTCCAGGATGGGGCTACAAAACCAGGACAAGCTTCCCAGCCAAGCCCAACAGCCTGTTTAGGGGTCCCTGAGATGGGGCCAAGCCTGGATAGGAGCAGCCCAGGCGGTGGCTGGTGAGGGTGAGGGTGATGCACGCAGGGCACAGGGAGGGGGTACTCACTGTGGGCCTGCCCTGAGGCGGGGGCCTTCTTGGCACCTGCATGCTGGATGAGCACGTTGTCCTTGTCATAGGTGCCACCGTCCTGGCCCACCTCCACTACCTGCACCTGGGGCAGTGCCGTGTTCCACTTCACCACATACTTGGGCCCCAGGGGCACCAGGCTGCTGATCTCCAGCTGGCCCCTGTCAGGACAGAGAGGACAAGGCCCTGGAGAGTCTGCAGCCACCCCGCCCAGGGCTGGCCCAGGACACTGCTCCTCCACACTAGCTCAGCCAGGCTTCACGCGGCCCCAGCACAAGACCTCAGACCAAAACCAAGCCAGGCAGAGCAGGGAACCCTTGCCAGGGCAGAAGCACCAGGCGCCCAGGCCCCAGCCCCTTATCCAAAATCACATGCCCCCAGAGCCCCGGAGCCCCGGAGTCCCCTGAACCACGTACCTGTGGTTGGCAGGCCTGGGAAAAAAGACAAGAAGGAAAGGGAGGTTGTTATTACAATGGAGTGGCTAATCTGGGGCCTGTGACCCCACTGGGGGCCGGCCATGGGGCTGGGCATCAGGAATGGAAGGAGGGACTGTCTCCTGTGGGGAGTGAGGGCATCAGAGGCCAGGTTTGGACAGAGGCGGGCCTTCCTTCATCTCTGAGTCTCACAACAGCCCTGCTAGGAAGCTTGGATGAATCCCAGACAAGGACACTGATGCTCAGCTAAGTGAAGTGACTCAGCCCAAATCACCCAAACTGATTCCCCAAAGCTGGGCTATTAGCACCCTACTTTGTACTTTGTGCTAGAGCAATATGAAGGCAGAAAGGGTCTTCCTCATACCACTGGCACAGCATAGTGCCCAGGACATAAAATGGGACTGAAGAATTACCATCCTTGACTGAGTGAGTGAGTGAGTGAGTGAGTGAACGAATGGGTCGCCACAGGCACCGCCCACACCCATCTGTGACAGAGGCTTCCTTGCCTAAGTCCCCAACCAGGCCCTGAGCTCCTGGAGGCGGGGCTGGGTCTCGTTCAGAGCTGTGAACTGCTGCAGAGCCAGGGCACAGGGAGTGAGCGCACAGGTTCCCAAACAGCCCTCTTGTCCCCTTCCAGGACTTGTGATTGGTAACCACGGAAAATCCCCAAATCTACTCTGTGGCCAGACACAGGAAGGGCCAAGCCAACTCGGTACAGAATCTAGATCAGGCTCCGCAGGCACTGATTCAGCTGGGAGCGGGGAGAGCTATGCTAAGATTCACATTCAACCGAGGTTGAATTGTGATGGTTCCCCTCCTGGATCTCGGTGATTGTGGCCATACTATTGCTCCTGTGATGCTTTTTAAAGAGGTGTCGAGGCCAGGCATGGTGGCTCAGGCCTGTAATTCTAGCACTTTGGAAGGCCAAGGTGGGCAGATCACCTGACATCAGGAGTTCAAGACCAGCCTGGCCAACACAGTGAAACCCCGTCTCTACTAAAAATACAAATATACATCTATTTGTAATTTTATAATACAAAATATATATATATATATATATATATACTTTTTTATTTTTATATATATCTAGGTGTGGTGGCAGATGCTTGTAATCCCAGCTACTCGGGAGGCTGAGGCAGGAGAATTGCTTGAACCCGGGAGGCGAAGGCTGCAGTCAGCTGGAGGCTGCAGTGAGCCGAGATCATGCCACTGCACTCCAGCCTGGGACACAGAGCAAGACTCAGGCTCAAAAATAAAAACAAAATAAAGTAGTGTCAAATATTAAGAGCAGAGATTCTTTTAAGAGCCCGGCTACAAAGGCCACAGCTGGAGCTCTCAGGGAGCAATTGATAGAGGGTCTCAGTCACTGACACCTGTAGGATCAAGCAGGAGTTGTGAGGGAGTGAGCTGGGCCGGGCTGGGCAGGGAGGCTGGAGAACGGCAGGGCCTGAGCCCCCGCACCAGGCCCCCGCATGGCCTCAGGCAGCCAGACCCCAGAATATTGGATCTCTCACATGTCTCATTCGCGGTGTGGACTCCCTGTATGAGCAAAACATAAGATGCCCAGAAGACTAATGCAACTGATGGACCACATTTTTAGGTTCTGGCCTAAAGCCTCGCCCTCTCTCCACACCAGGGCTCCAGCTCTCAGGCACAGCCCAGCAGCCAGGCTCTGGGCATTTCCACAGCCCCTGGCCCAGAACCAGGAAACCAGGCTCCTATGGGCCGATGGTGATGCTCTGTTCTGTGGGGGAAAGGCAAAGACTCCCCTTGAGAAATTCTGCGATCATTCTGGAGCAAAACAGATTTGAGTTAAAGCCGCAGGGAGCCAAGGTGGACACAAGAAAGAACGTCTTGAATTTCGCTGTGGCCAAAACCACTGTGTAGTCACCAGCTGCAGAGTTCCAGAACAGACAACCCTGTACCATGGACAGCTGTGTGACCAAGGCTGAGCGATGTCCCCAATGACTGCTCTAGGTACTTCCCGGCACTGGGGACCAGTGGCATGACAGGCCGAGAGGGACGGGAGAGGAATACTGGAGGCCTAAGCCAAGCTTACATGGGGTCCCAGCACAGAGCGGCTGCTGAGAGGCTGGAGGACGAAGTGGGGTCTCCAGGGAGGGGTGATTGCCCCCTCCAACCCAGCCCCGGCCCAGGCTTGCTTACTTGAAGTTGATGTTGGCGCAGACAAGCATGTCATTGAGCAGGAAGACCCGACGCTCCTTGGACTTGATTAGCTGCCCTCGGTCACCGTACACGGTCTCTGTCAGCGTCTCACACAGAAGCAGCTGCCGCTGGCCAGAGGTCAATAGCTGGGGGAGGGGCAAGGAAGGTCAGCATCAGCATCGTGGCCCGGTGGCTTCACTGTGCCAGAGACCCAGAACTCTCCCATGGTGCATAAAGGGAGACTGAGGCTGGGAGAGGTGAAGAAGGAGGTGGAGCCACTCCCTCCATCCCAGGGTAATAAGATGCACTAGGGAGTGCATCTTAGGAGCCAGAGGACCACACGCTGGGGTCTCTGCTCTGGAGAGGCCATGGGGAGCCTGAGCATTCACCAGTACCCATGTGGGCCCAGCAGCCAGCGCCCCCTTCTCAGGTGAGCCAGCCATTGCCAGCCCCTATCTGTGGGTCCTGCCTGATTGCCACTGTCAAGGACACAGCTCTGGAGTTACAGAAGTGGCTTTGCCCTCCTTCCCACTCCTGCTGTGAAGCCCTCAGGGAGCTCACTTCACATGTCCAAGCCTCAGTTTACTTAGCTACCAAGTGGGGGCAGTCACCTCTACTGTTCAGATCACACAAGGTAATGAACACGTGACTAGGTCTGGCTACACCATTCTCGGGGCCCAGTGCAAAATGAAAGTTCATTCCCAAAACCCGTGACTCTTGTCCAAAAGTGACTATGAATTCCAAGGTGGCCACAGCAGAACAGGAAAGCAAGCATGGGGCCCTCCTGGGCACCGGCCATGTGTGACGGCACAGGTCATGGCTGAGAGGCTGGCTCTGCATGTGTGCTCCACAGACAGCCACTGTCTGTGACAGTCTTCACGGTGGAACAGGCGTGGCCTCGTCCAGGGGAACCCAGCCCGCACCCAGGCCTGCTGAAAGTTTGGCCCATCTCACCTCTTAGGTGGCCTCATGATGGAGCTGGAACAGACCTGCTGGTCAATAACGCCACCCTCTGAAGACAAAGACTTTCACACCCCAGGCATCCGAGCAGGTGTTTGCCAACCTCAGGCTGGATGTCAAGACCCCGCTACTGGTGTCAGGGCCACCAACCCATCCAGGGACCCCCTGGGAAAACATCTTTTTTACTAACGGGATTTCTTCTGGGGGGAAAGGAGGATATTCAGCAAAATTTATTCCCAAAACCCGTGACTGTGACAACACCCATTACTCACCCCTTCCTTCCCCATCCTGTCTGGAAAAAGGACAGATCACCCCAAGCCTCCCCAGAGAGAAAAAGACAGATCACCCCGGGCCTCCTCAGACAGAAAAGGACAGATCACCCCCAAGCCTCTCCAGAGAGAAAAGGACAGATCACCCCGAGTCTCCCCAGAGAGAAAAGGACAGATCACCCCAAGTCTCCTCAGACAGAAAAGAACAGATCGGCCAGGCGCAGTGGCTCAAGTCTGCAATCCCAGAACTTTGGGAGGCCGAGGCAGGTGGATCATGAGGTCAAGAGATCGAGACCATGGTGAAACCCCATCTCTACTAAAAAATACAAAAATTAGCTGGGCGTGGTGGCATGCGCCTGTGATTCCAGCTACTTGGAAGGCTGAGGCAGAATTGCTTGAACCCGGGAAGTGGAGGCTGTAGTGAGCTAAGGTCACGCCGCTGCACTCCAGCCTGGCGCCTGGCAACAGAGCAAGACTCTGCCTCAAAA
>PVKP010045211.1:0-16248 GCA_004027715.1 Plecturocebus donacophilus | reverse complement strand
CTAATGCCTGATGATCTGAGGTGGACCAGTTTCATTCCAAAACCAACCTCCCTGGCCCTGGTCTGTGGAAGAACTGAACCTGGTCCCTGGTGCTTTTAGTAGAGATGGGGTTTCACCACATTGGCCAGGGTGGTCTCGAACTCCTGACCTAAGGTGATCCACCTGCCTCGGCTTCCCAAAGAATTCCAGTACTTTGAGAGTCCAAAGTGGGTGAACCACCTGAGACCAGGAGTTCAAGACCAGCCTGGCCAACATAGCGAAACCCCATCACTACTAAAAATACAAAAATTAGCAGGGCGTGGTGGTGCATGCCTATAGTCCCAGCTACTTTGGAGGCTGAGGCAGGAGAATCACTTGAATCTGGGAGGCGGAGGTTGCAGTGGGCAGAGATCACACCACTGCAATCCAGCCTGGGCCACAGAGCAAGACTCCATCTCAAAAAAAAAAAAAAAAAAAAAAAAAAAAAAAAAAAAAAAAAAAAAAGCAGCTAAATGGTAAAGGGAGCCTGGAACCCAAGGCTCTGGCTCCTAACCATGCCTTAACCCTAGGATTCTGCAATGCACCCATTCTCCCCACAGACCTGTACTGAGCACCTAACATGTGCCACATACTCTGTCTCAGAACTGGGGATGGAGCAATGATGAAATGAATTCCTGTCTTCATATGGAGAGGGATATCATATAAGATAGACTCAATTAAACGGTTTATTAGAAGGTGATAAACTAAATGCAATGGAGCAAAAGGGAAGGGAATGGGAATGTGGGAATGCAGCCTTGCCGGAGTCTGATTTGCAATTTCTTTTTTTTTTTTTTTTTTAAAAAGATGGGGTTTCACCATGATGGCCAGGCTGGTCTTGAACTCCTGATCTCAGGTGATCCACCCACCTCGGCCTCCCAAAGTGCTAGGATTACAGGCATGAGCCACCACGCCCGGCCCTGATTTGCAATTTCAAACCAGGAGGTTGGTGAAGGCCTTTCTCAGTGAGGAACATCTGAGCCAAGTATTGGAGGAGGTAAGGGAGGGAGCCCTGGGGATAAATGAGGACACGTTCCATGCAGAGGTAAAGGCAAGTTCAGAGTCCCAGAGGTAGAAGCAAGCTTGGCAAAATGGCTAATGTGGCTGGTGTTAACTGAGCAAGGGAGACAAGAATAGAGAGCTCTAGAATAGAGGCCTGGTCGTGTGGAACAATTCTAGCCCTGGTAAAGCTTTGGCTTTTACTCTGAGACACGAGGCCTGGTAGTTTTTGCACAGAGGAGCCACATGATATAACTTTTAACAGAATTACTGAGGTTGTTATGTAAACATAGACTTACGGAGTAGGGGTGGAAGAAGGGGGACCTGTCAGGCAATTACAGTAATCCAGGTGAGAGATGGGGGCTTGCTCTAAGATGGTGTCAGTGGAGACTGGATTCTCGGGAAAAAAGAAAAGCCAATAGGATCTGCTGACAGACTTGACATGGGATGAAGAACTCAAAGTTTACAGCCTGAGAAGCCAGAAGGATTTTTCTGAGATGAAGATGAGTTCCAGGCTGGAGTTATACAGATGGGAGTTATCAGCACATAGATAGTCTTTAAAGCCATGAAATCCGATGAAATCATCAAGAGATTAAGTAAAAAGAAAGAGAAGTCCAAGGAACCAGCGCTGGGGGCACTGCTACATTTAGAGGTCAAGAAAAAGAGAAGAGGCTAGCAAAAGAAACAGAGGAGGGGCAGGGTTGGAGGGAAAAACAAGTGTGTGCACTCCCAAAAGCCAAGTGAAGAAAGTTTTGCGGAGGAGAGGGTGATAAACCGTATCAAAAATCGCTGACAGAGCAGGTAAGACGAGGACTGCGGAGAGACTGAGTTTGCCTGGAGGGAGTTCAACACTGAGTGGGAGGACGGAGCTGGACAAAGAATATACACACTCTTCCAAGGAGTTACGATATTCAGAAAGCGAGGGGATGAGGTGGGAGCTGGAGCCACGAAAGGGTTCTCAGGAAGGGGGAAATCACATGTTTACATGCTGATGGGAAAGATTCCTTCGAGAAGAAATTAAGGCTCAAAAGGTCAGGTTACCCCGGCACTTGTCTGGTCCAAACTCTTTTCCCCACCCCTAAGCTACTGAAGTGATACATTTAAATCTTCCCAGGCTTCCTGCTTTACATGAAATCCGATTAGGGCAGTTTGCATTTTTACTTGAATGGAGCCATTTGATATTTAGTACCTTCGATCAAGACGCCCCTCAAATTGGTTTTTGGGATCTGCGTTTCAGCAGGACCTCCCGCGCGCTTTCGAAACGTCATCCTTGTCAGCTGACCAGTTCTCCTCCTATCCCGCCTCGGGGGCGGGACTCGGAGCACCGTCTCTACAGCAACGCCTTAGCCAGCCGGTGCTCAGGGTTTCGGGACAGCTCGTGGCGCTCTCAGATGACGTCACGCACCCGCGGCGCTTGCGTGACGTAAGCCCTGCTCCGTCAGAAGTCTCCACAGGTGGGCAGGTATGAAAAGGGGCACGACCTCGCACACTGCGCATGCGCCGCCTTGGCCTTGAGGTTGCTGCCGGGAGTTGGGTTTGAGGTCCGCTTCCTCTGGCTGCTGTGCCTTTAACCTGAACCAGAGAAATCCTCCGCGGTGCTGCAGTTTCCGGCTGGCTTTCTCGAAGCCACCTTGCTGGCAGATATCCGAGAATCACAGTTCATTCTCATCTTGCCCATCTCTTCTCTCTGCTGGCGAGTTCTTCATTGCATCCCTATCTGAAAGTGCTTGTCGAACTCTCAGTTTGCTGTTGCCCGCACTTCCCCTAGCGGGTCATCTCCCTTCGAAACCGATGCTTTCAATTCTTGTGTCCTGGAAAGATCAGTTGCTTTCAAATCTTGTGTCCTGGAAAGATCAGTAACCATGCTCTTTAGCACTGGTGTGTGTAAGGGTAACCAGGCTACAGCTGAAGACCTGAGAATTTCGGCTGTGAATCAAGTACTTGAACTTTTACGTGCTAGGACCCGTGACTTCTGTTGATTGCTTGTGGCTTTTTCTGTCTTCTTTCACATTTTTAGCCAGGATCCAAACAGTTGGCCTTGCTAAGTAAATGACCTGCAGAAAAATGAAATATCTGCTGGACGTGGTGGCTCACACCTGCAATCCCAGCACTTTGGGAGGCCGAGTTGGGAGGATCACTTGAGGCCAGGAGTTCGAGGCCAGCCTGGTCAACATGGTGAAACCCCTGTCTCTACTAAAAATACAGAAATTAGCTGGGTGTGGTGGCGCACGCCTGAAATCTCAGCTACTCTGGAGGCTGAGGCCAGGGAATCGCTTGAATCCTGGAGGTGGGGGTTGCCGTGAGCTGCGTTAGCACTACTGCACTCGGCCTGGGTGACAGAGTCTGGCTCAAAAGAAACAAAAACAACAAAACAACAACAAGAAAAATAAAGTATCAGTGTTCTAAAACGTAGCATTCCTTTACGTACTCATTCGCTGACATTGATTAAGCACCCATTCTTTCCTGGATACCGTGCTGAGCCTGAGGGCTACAGTGAGTGCGACATCTGTCTCTGCCATCATAGCACAATTAGGTGATTAATTCAAGAAACACTGAATTCCAACTGTTTGCTAGGTACAGTTCAGATTATGAATGCACATTGAAAGAATGAAGTGTGATCTAAGATCTAGCATGAGGCCGGGCTTTGGTTTGAATTGAATCACCTGGCCCTGCTTCTTATGTGCTGTATGCACTGGGGTGACTTCCACACCCATGTGCACATCCATTTCATGATTCATAAAAATGGGCATAATAGTGCCTACCTCCTGAGGGTACCATGAGAGCTAAGCCTCATGCTATGCTTTGGGGAGCCTTTTGTTTCTACTTCCTTATGTTTCTTCCCTTCAGGAAAATGAAAAACCCTGTTTTCTCCTTACACAGAGAACACCACCACTAATGGGAAAGCTACCCCCAGTCAGCACATGGCCTCAGCAGTCATCCACGGATGCTCCTCAAATTGAAAGACAACTTTTTTTCTGGGTGTGGTGGCTCATGCCCGTAATCGCAGCACTTTGGGAGGCCAAGGTGGGTGGATCATGAAGTCAAGAGACTGAGGCCATCCTGGCCAACGTGGTGAAACCTCATCTCTACTAAAAATACAAAAATTAGCTGGGCATAATGGCACGTGCCTGTAGTCCCAGCTACCTAGGAGGCTGAGGCAGGAGAATCGCTTGAACCTGGGAGGCATAGGTTGCAGTGAGCCAAGATTGTGTCACTGCACTCCAGCCTGGGCAACAGAGTGAAACTCAGTCTCAAAAACAAAACAAAACAAACAAAAACAGCTTTTTGGCTGGGCGTGGTGTCTCATGCCTATAATCCCAGTACTTTGGGAGGCCGAATCGAGCGGATTACCCGAGGTCAGGAGTTTGAGACCAGTCTGGCCAACATAGTGAAACCCGTCTCTATTAAAAATAAAAAAAAATTATCTGAGCATGGTGGTGGGCACCTGTAATCCCAGCTACTCGGGAGGCTGAGGCAGGAGATTCGCTTGAACCTGGGAGGTGGAGGTTGCAGTGAGCCGAGATCCTGCCACTGCACTCCAGCCTGGGCGGCAGAGCAAGACTCTGTCTCAAAAAAACAAAACAAAACAAAACCCCAAAACAGCTTTTGTCCAGTGGCTGCTTTTTGTGAGTCTGCATGCCGAGGCCAAGTTATTTGTAAGCAGAGCCTTCCCGCCTCACCTTCCAACAGTGCCTGTAAACTATCACCATCTGAAAATAAAAGAAATCCCTTTCTTCAAACGCATGGTGACCTGAAGCTAGCCGAGGGCCGGGGACTGGCAGGCGGCCTGGGAGGCGGGGTCGGACCCCAGGTTACTGTCTGAGGAGGGACGATACACTGTAAGGGCTGGGGAGCCAGCGTCTGGCTTCCTCGTCACCGCAAGGCCTGTGGTTTCCAGCTCTGTCTGCTCCAAGTCCCACGAAGCAGCAGCAGGAGGGAAAGCAGACATGCACACAGGCGGACGCGCACACGCACACCCGGCCCCCCAGACGTGCGCAGCCCTCAGAGGAAGTGGAGCACCAGATGTTCTGGGTTTCCTGTTCGACGCTTCCACAGCTGGTCGGGTCTGTGGTTGTGGTTTGTCTGTCTCGGGCTCATGTGAGAGACAAAAGCTGGGCTGACGGGAAACCTTTTCTCCCGGCCCCCACTCCCCAGCTCTGACTGATCAGGAACCCTGGCAGGTCAGAAATTTCCTGAAACACCCAGAGCTGGGTTCTCCTAAGAGGCTGAACGCCTGACTCCCATCCCCAAGGAGCAGCCCCTGGGCTGATAATCAGGCCTCAGAACCTGGGGCAATGGAAACCTCCACAAATATCCCATTAAGAAAGACCACCAGCCCTGCTGAGCAGAATGAAGCGGAGGCCGGGTTGCTACAGTCTCTACTCTGAGGCTTGGCATTGAGCTGCCTCTGAAAAACACTCAGCACGTGAAGGAATGAATGAGGAACAGAGAACTTCACCTTTGGGGGCTGGGTGTAAAAGCCCCAGCTGGGCCTCAAGTCCCATAAATAGCTTTGGATTCCAACAGACAAGCCTCTGATGCAGCGAGGCGCTGCTGACTTGCTGTGACCTGGAGCAGGTCATTTAGCCTCTCTGGGCCTGGTGTCTTCATCTGCAAAATGGAGATGATCATATCTACTTCACAAAGGTGTGGAGGCCCAGTGAGACACCGCACACGGATTTCCTTGACACTGTTTCCCCATCGTAACTGCTCTGAGGCGGGGCTCCCTCTTCTCGCAACACTGCGGTTTATTTCAGGAGAAACACTGAAAGGCAAGCGAGATAAAGCAAGCAACAGCCGAAACACAGATCCCGGGACAACTGCCCGGCGGGACAGCAGAGCAAGACTCCTGGTATCTGTGCTGCTGCTCTTTGTTGGGGGGATGTTGGGGAAAGGGGCTGGAAGCATCCCAGGGTCTCTAGGCTCTGGAAGGGAGCACCCCGTATCCTCCTCTGGGTGTGGAATAAGGTGAGTGTCTTGGCGGTGGAGGAAGAACAGGCAGAGTGTGCCCTCCCCACTTTGCTCTGCAGTGATCTTAATGATTAAGGCTGCTGTTCAGTCTGCATTTGGATCTGAGCAACAGGGACCCCTGCCCAGAGGGCCATCCTTCAGCAGGCTGCACCCCAGCCTCCTCCACTGCAGCCCTCTTTATGAGATGAAGCATCTGCCGCTGACTGTAGCTATCAGGGCCACTGCGCCTGCAATATGACCGACTAGGTTCAAATATTGACTCTGACACTTAGAAGCTGTGCCACCTTGGGGTGAGTTACTTCATCTCTCTGTGCCTCACTTTCTTCCTTTATAAAATGGGTCAAATAATAATCACACAATCGGTTACCTATGAAGATTAAATGAGTTAATAATATATGCAAAGCACTTAGCATGGCTACTGGTTCAAGGGTCAGTGAAGGTTAACTGTTGCACATGTGAAGTGTTTGAGTCTTGCAATGCCCCTATAGGTAGGTTCTGTTGTTAGCTCTGTTTTACTTGTGAGAAAACTTAGGCATAGGAAATAAAGTAACATTTGCAAGGTCACACCAATAAGTAGCAAGGCTGAGGCTTTACTCCAATTTTTTTTTTTTTTTTTTGGAGACATCTGTCACCTAGGCTGGAGCGCAGTGGTGAAATCTTGGCTCACTGCAACCTCTGCCTCCTGGGCTCGAGCAATTCTCCCGCCTCAGCCTCCTGAGTAGCTGGGATTACAGAGGTGCACCACCATGCTCGGCTAATTTTTGTATTTTTAGTAGAGGTGGGGGTTTCACCATGTTGGCCAGGCTGGTCTCAAACTCCCGACTTCAGGCGATCCACTTGCCTTGACCTCCCAAAGTGCTGGGATTACAAGCGTGAGCCACCGCGCCCGGCCTCCAGTTCTTTCTGACTCTGGTGTGTGTGTGTGGCTTCACCCCTCCCCCAGTTGCATTTTCTTTTCTCTCCTAGGAGTCCTCCACCTTCACCCCCATCCCCACCCTACTTCCACCCTCCCCACATCACACCCCTACCCCAGTGATGCTCAGCCTCTCCCTGTCGTACAGGATCTCACCACCTGCAACTTCCAGCTGGATTTGCCTTTTCAGATCAAGGTCTTGACTCTTGAGTAATGTTTCCCCACAAAAGCTGAACTTGCGGAGTGACTTCGTACAAGCAGTTGTTCCTGTCTGAGAATAACCCGAGTTCGTTCATGAGAAGGTCCCGAGTGATCTAGGACTATTTGTATTTTAACCCAAAGAAATGAGTCTTTTGGGATAATTTGAGGCACAAAGAGCAGTCTGTCAGGGGAGACATTTTTTATTTGTTGATTTAGTTGGGGTAATCCTTTGCTTCACTCCTGGAATCCCATCGTTCTGGGGGTGACTTCTTCCCCTCCCACTGTAGAAAGCTGACCAGATGGGAGAAGGTAACGTGGGGCAAGGATTCTCAAACTCAGCGTAATTATGGCCTGAGGAACTTAAAAAAATGCATGTTCCCAGGTCCTGGCTTACGATCTTTGAACTATATTTTGTTTTTTGAGCCAGAGTCTCACTCTGTCACCCAGGCTGGCGTGCAGTGGTGTGATCTTAGCTCACTGCAACCTCCTCCACCCAGCTTCAAGCGATGCTTGTGCCTCAGCCTCCCAAATAGCTGGGGCTACAGGTGTGCACTGCCATGCCTGGCTAATTTTTGTATTTTTAGTAGAGATGGGTGTTTCGTCATGTTGGCCAGGCTGTTCTTGAACTTCTGGCCTCAAGTGATCTGCTGGCCTCAGCCTCCCAAAGTGTTGGGATTACAGACGTGAGCTACCATGCCTGGCCTGAACTACATTTTGAGAAACGCTGGTTTTGTGGCAAGACACCTAAATTCAAGTACTTTAATTAGCTGTGTGGCCTTGAATGTGACCCTCTGAGCTGCAATGCCCTCAGCTTTAAAACAGGAATTAAGCCTATTTCCTCCACTTCATGGGGGATCATCAGCAAACGTGCTTCATGCCTGTTAAATGCCTCAGCATTTGGAAGAGTTCCTTTTTTTTTTCTTTTTTTTGAGACGGCGTCTCGCTCTGTCGCCCAGGCTGGAGTGCAGTGGCACTTTCCTGGGTTCAAGCGATTCTTCTGCCTCAGCCTCCTGAGTAGCTGGGATTACAGGTAGTGCCACCACGCCCAGCTAATTGTGTATTTTTAGTAGAGACAGGAGTTCTCCATGTTGGTCAGGCTGGTCTCGAACTCCTGACCTCAGGTGATCTGCCCACCTCGGCCTCCCAAAGTGCTGTGATTACAGGCTTGAGCCACCCCACCTGGCCGAAGAGTGCCATTTTTACACTAGAGCCCAAACACGTGTTGTAGAGAAATACAAAGGAAGGCACAGACCTGGGCCCAATCTCAGAGAGAAATTCCTTAAATCTTTGGGGCTGGACGTAAACTCATCAGCACTATTTTGGGTGAAGGCTGCTGGCCAGAGTGGAAGGAAGTATTTTCTATCTCCTGCATGCTGGTGCCTCCCAGTGAACAGCCTGGCAAAGTCTACAGAGCGTGTCAGGAGCTTGAACCAGGTGTGCCGGGCAATGCTGCAGTAACAAATGGCCCCTGGGTCTCGGTGGCTGAGCCCAACAAAAGCTTATTTCTTGCTCACGTTGTCTATTCCAGTAGGTCAGCAGGCAGTTCTCTTCCACAGACTCACTCAGGGACCCAGGCTGACAGCAGTTCCATCAGCTGTAGCGGCACAGTCTGGAACACGTGGGCACCGTTGGGAACACACGGCCTCCATGGCTGCAGCAGCTGGGAAACAGACCCTGGAGAAGGGCGCACGGGCTTTTTCCTGCCTCAGCCTGGAAATGACATGCATCGCTTCTGCTCAATTTCATCAGCCAAAGCTAGCCATATGGCACTGCTGGGAAGCGCAGGGGAACCAACGGCCTATGTAGTGAGCATTATTCTTTCTGCCACAGAAAACTTCCAAGAGTAGAGAGATGTGAGAGCTCGTGGCTCAGATTTCCAGTTTGGGCACAAAGACGTGTGTCTCCTAGAGAGAAAGGGACGGGAGACGCCTTTGTGGGGTGGCTCCTGTTCCCTACATCCCAGAGAGGCCCAGCTTTCGTGTCCCGTGGGGTGCAGTTTTATTTGTTTGAAAATACGTGTTTTGTTTTGTTTTTTCCCTTTTTCTCATTCTTGCCTACCGTCAAAACATGGGAAGAGAAGCTGTCTGACTCAAACAGCCAGCGGTCTGGTCCGGGACCTCTAAGATGGAGAGGCGCCATTTCCCAGCAGGCCGAGAAACGCCTGGGAACTCCAAGGGTTCTGTGGGTCCTGGGAGGAGAGGCTGACACAGCCAAGCAGACCCAGGGTCAGGCTGAGCGGAGGCTAGGGGTGCCCGTCCGCCCGCGCTGCCATACGTCCCAGAGCTCGGCAGAGCGCAGCTGAAAACTACCCAGATATCTCTGGAAATGAAGGACACTGGATTGGCACCTGGAGATTTGGGACAGTAGTTTTTCTGGAGCGCACAGCTTGGGAATTTGCCTGAAGAAATCTTTCATTCCTAGAGCATTGGTGGCTAAACGGCACGTATTTGTTTAACCTCAAATCAAGCCGCAGCCCCCATTTCTGGGGCTGCTTTGAGAGGGTTGTTTTAAAATAGCTGAACAAGCTGAAAATCGTGGGTCTAGGTTGATGGAATGGCTTTGCAGAGAGCAGCCAGGCTGAGGAAGTGCTTTAATGTTCCATAGAACATGACTGGCAGTGTTTGGGGGTGGGGGTGGGGGGTGGGGGAAGGGAGGTGGGCTGTAGAGAAGAGCCAAGGCTGGGCCCTTCTTCTGGAAGGGTCCATATTGGCAGAACGGTCTCTGCAGTGGATTCAATCTGGCCTGGTCCCCTTGGGGGTTCGGGGTGGGCTGATACCCTGGAGGAGTCCTTTCTGAGGCTCGCTGCAGGCAGCTTTGAATTCCACAGAGTCAAGTTCCTCTGTTATTCCTGTCTGATCGGGGTCCATTTCCTCTTTTATTAACAGAACACCTCAGAAACACCGATTTCATGGATTTGGGTAGGACTGACTCAGTGGTGCACAAAAGTGTTTAATGGCCAGCTGGGGCAGGGGGAGGGAGCAGGGAGGAAAGCCTTGATTTGTAGCGTTTGCCAGTTTCCATGGTGTAAGCACTCCCCCACTACCACCTTCAAGCTGTAAAGATAACATCACTGAGACGTCACTGACCGTGGTCACTGACCGTGGACCCCGAAGAGATGCGCATACCCAGCTCTCACAAACACATCCCTGGTGCTGATTCTAGCCCAGCCAGGGATGGGCACAGGTCCCAGAAGTACCCTATTGGAATTCTTCAGGGCCATTGGAGGAGACTGCTCCTTTTCTTAGACATCGCTAAATAGAATGTTAGTCCGGGTCGCCAGCACCATCTTGCTAGCTCTAGTGAGAGAATTTGGTTGAGAGGGGGAGAAAGGGCACCCGTGACATCCTCTGAACCCTGAAGCCAGCCATACCTGACGCTGGTGTATTCCTGGACTTTCCAGTTACACAAATCCATATCCCCTCTTCTTTGCCTAGGTAGTGTGAGTTGAGTTCCTGCCACCTGCCAATAAAAATGCCATGAATAAAACAAGTGGGTCACCCAGTCAAGGAAGCCCATAAAATAGATCTGGTTTTCTCTTGATTGCGGTGGTTTCCCAGGCATATACAACCGTAACGTTTCAGAGTTGTACACTTTTCATTACTGCAGCTTATCTTAAGTAAATTCTATCTCAATAAAGCTGTTAAAAGTATAAAAAAATGTATTGGGGGTGTGTGTATTGGGGAGTGTGTAGATTTTTCTATATCAATTCTGCCAAGCAGAGGCCCAGGTAGGAAAAGAAAATGAAAATAGAAGAACTGCTGTACCAACAACATCAATCAACATCTGCTTTGAGCTGTGCTGAGATTTTTTTTTTTTGAGATGGAGTTTCACTCTTGTTGCCCAGGCCAGAGTGCGATGGTGCGATCTCAGCTCACTGCAACCTCCGCTTCCCAGGTTCAAGCGATTCTCCTGACTCAGCCTCCCGAGTAGCTGGGATTACAGGTGACTGCCACCATGCCTGGCTAATTTTTTGTACAGATGAGGTTTCTCCATGTTGGTCAGGCTGGTCTCGAACTTCTGATCTCAGGTGATCTGCCCGCCTTGGCCTCCCGAAGTGTTGGGATTACAGACGTGAGCCACCGCGCCCAGCCTGTACTGAGATTTTTATTCACTCACATACTTACCACCTGGGACTTCTTAGAGAAGAAACAGATGAAGGAAGGAAGGCAACACCTCCCCCGGGAGTGGGAGAAGCAGAATCCTCCCAAGGTGAGACCAGGTGGCGTCTCCCCCTGCAAGCCTTGGAAACCAGCAGGAGTTACCGTTATCCTTCATCCAATGAAATCAGCCTCGCAGAGCAACAATGCGGAATCGGGCAAAAGGGGCAGCCCAGCAAAGTTTCTGCAGCCCGGCTTTCTTTGAGAAGGTGATGAAACTAACATGACATTAATCCATTCTCCCTTTCTATCTTTGGGGTCTGAGGAGAGGGTGGGCTGCAGGTTACAAAGAAGGAGAAAGAACTGGGTGCGATGGTTCATGCTTGTAATCCCAGTACTTTAGGAGGCCGAGGCAGGTGGATCAGGAGTTGGAGGTCAGGAGTTTGAGACCAGCTGGCCAATCCCATGGGCAAAACCTCATCTCTACTAAAAATACAAAACTTAGCTGGGTGTGATGGTGCGTGCCTGGAGTCTCAGCTACTTGGAAGGCTGAGGCATAAGAATCGCTTGAACCCAGGAGGTGGAAGTTACAGTGAGCCGAGATTGCATAACTGCACTCCAGCCTGGGTGACAGTGAGATTCTGTCTCAAAAAAGAGGAGGGGTGGGCAGCCTAGCTCAGGCTGAATCCTCAGTTCCTAGCTTTCCTGGTGCAGGGCTCTGAGGCCCTGGCCTACTTTTCCCCTCCCCTAGAATTGCTTAGGGGCGTGCCTGGGTGCCCGGGGCCACGTGGCATCTGCTACACTGCCAACCTAGTTCCCAATGGAGTTGTGGGGTATTGACATCAGCAGCTGCTGCTCTCCTATGAGACCACTGGAGCGTCTGCCCCATGCCTGGCTTTACAAGTATGAGCTCAAAGGAGCTCTAGAGGTAATTCTGGAGGTCAGTCATGATTCTAGAGTGAGTTTTCTGGTAAATCCCCATTATACAGATGAGGCAGATGAGGCACAGGGACGTCAAGTTACTTGCCCAGGACCACACAGCCAAGAAGAGGCATTGCTGAGCCTCCAACTCAGGTCTCTCTGGCCCGGAACCTGGCTTTCCTGCTTGTACAGCATGCAAAGCAGGGAGAACTGCATTTATCTTTCTCACCCAGTGGCACTGAATTCATAATAATCAGTACCAGAAGTTCCAAGTAAGGTGAGCTCAGCAAGCAGAGTTTTAAACGCCTGTGGCCAGCGGAGGGGCACTCAAGCACCGTGATCAGGGTGGGGGTTTCCCGCTGACTGCACAGATGCCCCCTTCATACTGTCCTCCCTCCAGCCCTGGGGAGCCAGCTGGGGAACAGAGCTGGGCAGCCCAACTGCTATGGGCCACGTCAGCTAGGGACCAGCTCACAGCTCTGCAGGGCGGCCAGGTGTGGGTGATGTCCCTGGCTGCTGGCACCACTCCCAGTGTGGCAAGAGCACGGGGCCAGGCCAGGGCAAGGCCTCAGTCCAGTCTGCGCACGTGAACTTCTCAGATGCCTGCCTGGCCTCCAGAGAGAAGGGTAGGGCCATCAAGACATGGCACCGCCATATGGAGCTCCTGCAGGATGGCCATGGGTGTGTCTCCTGTGCCCAAGTCACTCTGGTCACCCCCATATCTGACCTCCTGAAGCTTCTGTTGGAATTACCTACTTTCTCTTTTTTTTTTTTTTGAGACTGAGTCTTGCTCTGTTGCCCAGGCTGGAGTGCGTTGACTCAATCTCGGCTCACTGCAACCTCCGCTTCCCAGGTTCAAGCGATTCTCCTGCCTCAGCCTTCCGAGTAGCTGGGATTACAGGCACCCACCACCACACCCGGGTAATTTTTGTATTTTTCGTAGAGACAGGGTTTCACCATCTTGGCCTGGCTGATCTTGAACTCCTGACTTTGTGATCCACCCACCTCGGCCTCCCAAAGTACTGGGATTACAGGTGTGTTACCTGCTTTTCTACCTGCTATGGGACTACTCCAGGAAAAGACCCTCTTTGGCTGAGATTTTAGCTGGATTCCCGGAGCACTGGTTTGGTCTGATTGGGTGCACTGACAGAGGCCAGGGGGCCGTTGGAGGAGGGGATGTAGGTGAGGGAGGGTCCCAGGAAGACACTATACAGAGAGGGGTGCCAGGGAGTGGGGTTGGCTCTGCCCCTAGATTGAAAGGGGTGGGCTTGGTGGGAAAGACGATCCTGAGGGCTGGGGAGAGAGGCTGATGGGAAGATGGAAAAGCATCGAGGTCATTCCAGCAAAGAACCAGAGCAGGAGAGTTACCGGCCGGTTACGAATGTTCCAGGCGGCTGGAAGTCGACCAAGGCTGGTAGGTGGTGGGGTGGGGAGGTGAGGGGTCCCAGGAAGCTGCCCCAGTTTGGGGATGAGTGTCTGGGTGTGTCTGTGACTGGCAGGAAGCGGAGCAGAGCCTCCTCGGCCGCTGGGTTTGGGCTTCGACGTCTGCCGGGTGTGGACAGCAGCCGCAGGTTGCTGGGTCTCTGGGGCCACAGAGGCTGTCCTGGTGGTGATGTGGATGGGTGGAGAGCTAGGGTGACAGCTATTTCCATAAGGGCACTTTTCTCAGTAAGTGGAATTGTAGTATGGGAGACTCTGGAACAAGAATCAACTCTGCGAGGCTTTGTTCAGGCCTCTGGATGCTGGAGTGAGACGCCTGAGGGTCTCCAATAATGAGGCTATTGAGGCTCTTCCCGTGGGGAGGTGTTTTCCATCGTGTGACCTGTGCGGTGCTTAGCATGCCCAGCGCTTCGCATGTATTAGGTCACGTGGTCGTCTAGCACTCCCGTGATGGAGGCGCCACATGTGTACTTGGGGAAACTGAGGTTCAGAATCCAGGCTGGGAGAAGGTGGTGGAGGGTGGGACCGGGACTTGGACCTGGGTCTTCTCAGCTTATGGCCTTAGGTAGCCACCCTGCCCCCGCGGAGGGAATGGGAGTTGAGGCAGAGTCTGCAGCTGCAGTGGGAGGTGGAGGTGCATGCCCCTCACCCTGGAAGTGGGGCGGTGGCTCCTACTCCGGCCAGGCCCTCAGCCCTTGGCCAGGCAGCTGCTCCTGGTTGACCAGGAGTGTCTCCTTTTCCGCTCCTCTGTGTGGGTCAGCAAGGGCATGGCTGTTCTGAGCAACTGGAGGTGTGAGTGTGAATGTGAGTGTGAGCACGTGAAGATGGGAGAGTGAGTGTGAGCATGTGTGAGTGTGCGTGGTGTGTACGAAGGTGTGAGCATCCATGTGCGTGGGGGAGTTCTGCTGTCTCTCTGGTCCAGCCAGGACACATAGCTGCTGTGGGGTTAGCTGGCCCTCGGCATGGCAGCCTTCCTTGGGCCGAGGCAGACAGATCACTTGAGGGAAGGAGTTCAAGACCAGCCTGGCCAACATGGCAAAACCCCATCTCTACTAAAAATACAAAAATTAGCAGGGCAAGGTGACAGGTGTCTGTAATCCCAGCTACTCAGAAGGCTGAGGCAGAAGAATTGCTTGAACTCATGAGGCGGAGGTTGCAGTGAGCCGAGATGACGGAGTTGCTGCAGGGAAGTGGAAAGTGGAGACGGCGTGGAAGGGAGGCTGTGGCTGAGGAAGGCGCAGGGAGCGTGGGGTGGGAGGTAGGTGTGGGAAAGGTGAGGTACCCTGGAGATTTGCATGGGCAACCAAGGGGTGAGATGAGCGAAAGCTCAAGAAACTCTGGCAATATTAGAGTCACTGAAAAATCAAGGGAGAGGGAATCTTGTCTCATGTCCCCAGGGATGCAGTGGGGACACTTGAAGCATGTGTTTCCTGGAACAGTCCCGATCCATCCTCAGCTCGCGTCTCACTGCTTTCTGCCTCCTGGGTTCCTCCGGATGGGCCCTTGCTGCCAAGCCAGGACACCTGGCCCGTGCCTTGGCCCATGCCTTCCCTCACCCGGCTGGCCAAAGCCCTGCCCATCTTTGAAGATGCGGTTGATGCCTTACCTCCTTTGAGAAGCCCTACAAAGTGTTTTTCCTGCCTGGTTCAAGCCACTCATTTGCACAGATCTTTACTCTCAGCTCTACTGGGGAGTCTCTTACAACTTCACCCTCCTGTCTAATGGGGCCGGGCAGGGCTCCAGGTCAATAACACTGTTGACAGTGAAAGCCCTGCGTATGGGTGGGACATCGGGAGCGGAGAGCCCACCCACTGCACTGCCCTGTCCTCAACGAGGTCTCCTTCCCATTTTTCTTTTCATTTTTTTTTTTTTTTTGAGATGGAGTTTCGCTTTTGTTGCCCAGGCTGAAGTGCAACGGCACAATCTTAGCTCACCGCAACCTCCGCCTCCCCAGTTCAAGTGATTCTCACGCCTCAGCCTCCAGAATAGCTGGGACCACAGGCATGTGTCACCATGTCCAGCTAATTTTTGTATTATTAGTAGAGACGGGGTTTCTCCATGTTGGTCAGGCTGGTCTTGAACTTCCGACCTCAGGTGATCTGCCTGCCTGGGCCTCCCAAAATGTTGGGATTATAGGTGTGAGCCACCTCGCTTGGCCCATCTTTCTTTAAATATAACAACATTTGGGTCTGGGTTCGGTGGCTCACGCCTGTAATTCCAGCATTCTGGGGGGCCGAGGCCAGCACATCACCTAACATCAGGAATTCAAGACCAGCCTGGCCAACATGGTGAAATCCCTTTTCTACTAAAAATACAAAATTGTCCAGCAGAGAAATTCTACAAAAAAAAAAAAAAAAAAAAAAGCCAGGCGTGGTGGTGGGCCCCTGTAATCCCAGCTACTTGAGTGGCTGAGGCAGAAGAATTGCTCGAACCTGAGAGGTGGAGGTTGCAGTGAGCTGAGATCGCACCACTGCACTCCAGCCTGGCCAACAGAGAAAGATTTTATCTCAAGAACAACAACAAAAAACAAAAAGCCACCACCACCACCAACGAAAACATTTGGCAGGATTCAAGATGGGGATTTTGGACTTAGACTAACTTGGGTTCAAGTTCACTCTTCTGCTTAGTGTGTGGCAACCTTTCACACTATAATCCCACATCTGGAAATATGAGAATTTGACTTAAAAGATA